>BJKM01000108.1:600000-887500 GCA_015082035.1 Chaenogobius annularis | reverse complement strand
TCCTTTTCCCCAGACACTTCCTCCAACTCCTCCGGGGGGATCCCGAGGCGTTCCCAGGCCAGCCGAGAGACATAGTCCCTCCAGCGTGTCCTGGGTCTTCCCCGGGGCCTCCTCCCGGGTGGGACATGCCTGAAACACCTCCCTAGGGAGGCGTCCAGGAGGCATCCAGAACAGATGCCCGAGCCAACCTCAGCTGGCTCCTCTCGACGTGGAGGAGCAGCGGCTCTACTCGAGCTCCTCCCGTGTGAATGAGCTCCTCACCCTATCTCTAAGGAGCGCCCAGCCACCCTGCGGAGGAAACTCATTTCGACCGCTTGTATCCGCGATCTTGTCCTTTCGGTCACTACCCAAAGCTCATGACCATAGGTGAGGGTAGGAACGTAGATTGACCGGTAAATCGAGAGCTTTGTCTTTCGACTCAGCTCCTTCTTCACCACAACGGTCCAATACACATCACTGCAGATACTGCACCGATCCGCCTGTCAATCTCACGCTCCATCCTTCCCTCACTCGTGAACAAGATCCCGAGATACTTAAACTCCTCCACTTGGGGCAAGGACTCCCCACCCACCCGGAGAGGGCAAGCCACCTTTTTCCGGTGGAGAACCATGGCCTCAGATTTGGAGGTGCTGATTCTCATCCCAGCTGCTTCACACTCGGCTGGCAAACCGTCCCAGTGCATGTTGCAGGTCCAGCTTGATGGAGCCATCAGGACAACATCATCTGCAAACAGCAGAGATGAGATTCCTGTGCTCTCCAAACCGGACCCCCTCCCGCCCCCTGACTGCGCCTAGAAATTCTGTCCATAAAAACAATGAACAGAACCAGTGACAAAGGGCAGCCCTGGCGGAGTCCAACACGCACTGGGAACAGGTCTGACTTACTGCCGGCAATGCGAACACAGCTCCTGCTCCGGTCATACAGGGACCGGACAGCCCTGAGCAAAGGGCCCCGGACCCCGTACTCCCGCAGCACCCCCAAATGGCACCCCGTGGGACACGGTCGAAAGCCTTCTCCAGATCCACAAAGCACCATTGTGGACTGGTTGGGCAAACTCCCATGAACCCTCGAGCACCCGATGGAGAGTAAAGAGCTGGTCCAGTGTTCCACGACCAGGACGAAAACCACTCTGCTCCTCCTGAATCTGAGGTTCGAATCAGAGTACTATTACTTCGAAATAATATTATTAAAGTAAACGTATAAAGAAATTGTAGTCGTTCTACTAGTACTGTAGCGTTATTCATGTCCTCCCACTGATGACACACTGCATGAGTGTGGGTATGTTTATTATCATATTTTAAGAGTTTAAGTTGGGAACCATCCTTCATTAGGCATTTAACAATTCTGAAATCAAATATCTAAATTAATTTATAAAAATGAATATTTAATCTTAAAAAGCATGTCGGTGTAATCCCTCATTTGTCCAGGAGTGTTCCATTGTAGAAAAAGATTCAGTTGTAGTCATCTGGACTCTGTTTTAGAAAAACAAAACGTTTCGACTCTCGTCCAAGAGTCAATCTCAATCTTAAATTAATCTTAAAGTTTGCGAGAATTTAACCGTGACATTGACTCCTTTTCTGGAAATAAATTAGCACTTACGCATACCACATACCAAATGTGGTTTATGAAGATGTAATGACTAAATAAATTAACATCAAATATGAATTTGGAATATCCAAATGAGTCAATAACAGATGGAAACACTAGATATGATTGTTCTAGATCTATTCGGTTAGAGTTAATTTTATCAGCTAAACTGTGAAATATGTGCGTTCAAACAACCAGAACAGATCACACAGCTCCTGCAGCTGTGTGACCCAGCTGAGATGGGCATGTGGGTCCGCTTTGAGGGAGCTGACTCCTCCAGGGTTCACTCAGGGTCACGCTGGGAAAGACATGGGCCGCTCGGTCCAAAACGCTGGCTCTGACACGTCAAGCTGAGGAAGGTCCACTTCATCTGCATTTTCCTTGGCTCTGAGGCGTTCCTCAGATAACGAAAAGGTCCTTGCACTGGTCCACCAATGAGGCCAATTTAAAGGTTGTCCTTGATCCAAACATTTGTTGTAGACTTAAAAAGTTGCAAAAAGTTCTTTGCTTGAGTTTGCATGTTGTTGTTTGAAGCAAAATCGTTTTCAAAGACGGGCACAGACTGGCACAGGAGAGAGTAAAGTTAGCTTCAGCGGGCGTGTCTCACTCTGGAACGTTCTTTGTTCCCAATGTTAGCTTAGCATCGCTAGGCCACAGGAGAGCTTTCATGCACCTCTAGATGCAACCGGTTTGGTTGGCCTATGTAATGTCTTTCTACGCAGGCCCCTGGATTTTGGTGACAATGTTCAACCAATCAGACACGTGTTACGTGTTAGTGTGTGAGTCAGCTGACAGATGGATGTGAAATTTCTCCATGCAGCCATTCTTTGAACATGATCTATACCCAGCCTATAAGCGAACGAAGCAGCCGGAGGCGTTAAAAGGGCCCCCAATCTGGCAACCTGACTTGTGCGTGCGCAACTAGCATAGTAGCTCTGTTGCTGCGCTAACAGCGCATTAGTGCTGCTAGCGCGGCAGCGCACACAATGACAAACTGGCAACCAATCAGAATCAGAATCAGAACGGGTTTATTGCCATTGTCAATGAACAAAATTCACAAACATAGGAACTTGTCTCGGCCTTAAGGTGCAACATGAAACACTGAGCAATAATAAAAACAACATATATGAAATCAAAAGGGCATGCATTAAGAAACAATAAAAAAAATAAAGATAAAATAGGCATTACTATGTAAACAAGAATTACAGTTAAATTTACAGTTGTACCTGACCTGCGCTGATTGGTCAACATCATTTTGCGCGAGCAGAATGAAAGCAAGACATACACACAACAGAACGTGGTCGTCATGTCCAAAAGAATATATCCCTCCGCTGCCGAACAACAAAGAAAAGTCTTGACGATGAAAAGAAACAAACTGCAATCTCAACAACACTCTCCAGGTATTGAACTTATTAAGAGATCGTTAATGCTGCTGTTTGAAAATAAATTGAGTCTGTTTGAAAATAAATTGAGTATGTCATGTTAGTGCTCCGATAGTGCTCTGACGAGACGAGATCTCCGGGGCCCGCACATACCTGTGTTAGTGAGCACTGCACCACTAATAACACGATTGAATGAAGGCTATTAAGCATAACATTTACACCGGCCTGGTAATGTTAGCAGCAGGTGTGGGAGTGAGGTGGCGTCTATGCCCCAGGTCACTAGGCGGACTCCGGTCCGAACCCGGACCTAAGCGCCGTCTCGTCTGGACCAGAACCTCTGACATGAAACTTTGGAATGAACAGTGTACGCCCCTCATTCACGGAGAACAAGCAGTGCAGCCTCAGTGTGTTAGAGATGGGCGGGTTTTAAGAAATTGTTTCAAATGAACTGGCTCGTCCCCTCTCTCTCCCTCTCGCTTCAAACATGCAGGAGCCCGACACACGCCACACACGCATCACTATGCGCTGCGTGAGAAAGCCTTAACAGCAGATCAGTCGTGACTCCTGATGTCTGTTTTACTTTGACTTCATCAGAAATAAGCGCGTCGCTGACTGACGAGAGGAACGTAAAGGTTGCTGCATGTAACACCCATCAGCCAATCAATCTGGCATCCCTCCAATCAAATTGCAGCATTGTTTCACGCAGAGGAAAGTCTGAGTCCTGTGTGTGATGTTCTGACCAGAACAAACATCTCATGCTTTATATTCAAATCAGTTTTTAATAGAGCAATAAAACATTTCAATTTATATAAAAAGCACCATTAGACTATTTGTTATAAATCATAATAAATTTGTAAATTGTGAAAAATAACTAGGCACATTATACATACATATGTTATAAAATAAAATATATATTATAATATAAAAGTGGCAAAGTGGCACAAATGCAGTCTTTTCATGACAGGTGTGGATCTGCACTCCTCGTGTTCTTCGTTCTCTGTGGGAATTCACATTTTTGCACTGTGTAGTTTTATCAGTGTTAATTGTTTGTAATTTACAGATTTTAATCAATCAATGCTTTTGCCATTTGTTTAATTTCATGTAACTTGTTTTTGTCACTTTGGCAAGAACCAACAGTCGGGAGCAGTAAAAGATAAATTAAGTAAGGATAATTGTCGAAAAAAGATTCAGTTGTAGTCATCTGGACTCTGTTTTAGAAAAAACGATACGTTTCGGACTCTCATCCAAGAGTCATTCTCAATCAGTGAAACAAGTCTGAGAACTCCTGTACAATTTTGACAATTGACAATGGAACACTCCTGGACAAATGAGGATTACACCGACACTTAGTAAGGATAACTATTAATTTTACATTTTCAGTTGAATAGAAAATGTGCAATTTAACTGTTTGTTTACGCTTATATTACTTGTCATATTTGTAGTTCTGCTGATGTTTGGTCAGTTTGCACTTGACCTTCCTTGTGTTATGTTATGATGAGTTCATTCATCCATGTTAAGTGGTGATTGCTTTAATTGTCTCATAAACAGCACATAGTTATTAGTATTAACAAATACATTGTGACCCTCCAGTGGTTCATAGTTCATTATGGTATTTAACTTGGTTTTCAGCAAAATTATGTTTTAGGTACATTTATTTTGTTATGATCACAATTTGACCCTAACTATTTTTCATAGCCAATATTGTATTGAGTAATTTAAGGTATACTAATGTATTACTATCTGGCTTTAGTCACTTTCTCCTGGCACAGGAGACATCACAGACTCAGCTCTTAAAGCCAATTCATACTTCCTAAGAAGTGAGTTTGTTCAGCTGGGCTCTGATTGGCTAAAACATTGGTTGTCAAACTTAAACATAAAACACCTTCTTATTCTCAAAAGAGTTCATGCTGGAAGTCTTTTTTGAGTGATGAGATGAGCCACAGCTCCAAATACGCGTGTGGACGCGGCCCGCGCACAGAGCGCAGCGCTGTGGACGCGGCCCGCGCACAGAGCGCAGCGCTGTGGACGCGGCCCGCCATTGCGTGGCAGGTTGGGTCGTTTCTCTTTGAATCCCCACTGTCTCCTCTTTCCACACTCTCAACTGAGATTTGTCTGTGATAATAATCTCCATAGCAATGGCATGGAAACAGTTGTTAGAGATCACGGGGGGGCGGGGTCTAGAGGAGTTCGGCTGCGTGCTTCTGTTGAAGTATGAATGCTAGAGCTGAATCTAACTTTGTTCTTGTTCTCGCAGCCCTTGCTTCTTATGAAGTATGAATTGGCCTTGGACACCTGTTAGCCTACGTCACACTCCTTTTGCGTTCGGACATTGTCCAGATTGAAACACAACTTTAGCATGCGGTTGCGCTTCACTCAGCCGGGGGCATAACACGTGATGTAGATGGACCAGTCCATTCTACCCACCGCAGGCCTGTGCAACACGTTTGAGGTAGTACCGATATTTCATGAATGACCTTGATACCCAAAAAATTACGTCTGGGTATCGATATTTCGATACTTCCTTCCCTAGTGTGCAGTGCAGCTGTCAGACAGGGGGCGCTGGAGAGCACAGAGAGGCAGCAGAGGCTGAGGCTCCACTGACAAACACTGACACAGGATTTGGAGAAGTGATCAGCAGCATGTGAACTACAGGTTAAACACTGTGACACAAGTGTTCTTGGCCCCATTTGAATGTTGGACAGAAGTATCCTGCAGTCATAATGTATGATTAAAGCTGCACTGTGTAACTTTTGTGTTACAGACCAGTGTTCTACATATGCCCCAAAATACAGTTATGGTCACGCTGAGCTGTATTGTTATCATGGCATTAGAAAATAACTGATGATATCAGTATAACTGATATTCTACGAAATCAGTTGTTGGATATGACAAAAAAACCGCATCCCAAGAAATTGATGACACAAGCCAAGAGTTTGCGTCATCCATTTTTTTTGGTAATGGTCTTTTTCTCTGCAGCAAATGGTTTGAAGGCATCCATTTTTTGTGTCCATCGGGATGCCAGTGTCAAAGATCATTTGCAGGATTTGTTCATCTCAATCCAATATTTCTGAGCAACGGGACATTCTCAAAAAAAAAAGAAAGAAGGTTATTTGAAAAATCTTTGCAAAAGTATTAAAAGTAAAAAAGCAAAAAGAAGGACCTGGAGCGCCATGGCTGGACAATGCTGCTGTTTGCGGTTTTTGACCTCTTAACACTAGGACTACCAGGATTTTAGAACTACTAGAACTCCCAAGCCGTCGGTTGATGGTTGCGCTCTGGCGATGATGTCATCAATAGAATGATTCTTCTAACACGCTAGAAATGGGTCTATTAGCCTCTTTAATGAATACTATCATTATTCAGAGTGCCGAAGTTGACTATCATCAGCGGAGTAAGGAGGAAGAGGAGGAGGAGGAGGATTCTTTGCGATAGCAAAAGCTGCTGTTACAGAGAATATACACATATTCATTCATGGATCTGGAGCCACCTTCCAAAAAAAAAGCCAGCCAAATACTATTACAACACAGGATTCGTAAATACCTTGAATATTGTCGCCGTTGCCAAGAATATGCTGCAATGTTTATTGATCTCGACAGCCTAAAATGCCATAACTACCGTATTTTCCGGACTTTTAGCCGCTCCCCTATATAAGCCGCATTTGCTCTATTTTTTTAAAAAAACGATAATAAAACAATACATAGGCCGCACCTTTTGTATAAGCCGCAGAACTCTTTCCTTGACTTTTGGCATCGCATGAGCACTTCTCGCTGTCCCCTCCAGCGTCTCACCATACATTCATTGATGTTAAGCTTGCGTGCAGCCGCGCGGTTTCCTAGCAAGATCGATGGCCTTCAGCTTAAAAACTTGCTTCATACGAACTTCTTCGTTTGGGTTTCCATAATGATGGGGCAAGAATTTGAAAATAATTTATAGTTGGTAATTTGGTCGTCCGTGTTCTATTTGCTAGCTGAATAAAAAAGCAACAACATCTGCTTCTTTGCTTAACTTTTCTGTAGTTTTGATTCTAATTTCCGGTTAGTGCGCCCCTAGCGGTGAAAAGAAAAAAACCACAGAAAAGCCGCAGCCTCTAAAATAAGCCCGCATGGCTCAAAAACATCTGACAAAAGTAGCGGCTAATGGTCCGCAAAATACGGTATATATAATAAAGTTTGTCATATAAATACCTTGAACATTTACAATAGACCTACTGCCAGGGTGAGTTTGCGAGCTTCTTTTTGCGGGGCTTGTTCTTCGTCCTCCGACTTCACTGTCTTGAACCCACGAGTCTTCGAGTCTGACTCGCCTTCACCACCCGAACAAACCTCATCAATGTTTTGAAGCATACCAGGACTCTTGTACGGATAATCGCTTCAAATCCATTTCCCTTTAGCTTTGCTGTGAGAGACACTAAAGGCGACGCAACGCTCGCACTGCACTGTCATCCGCGGTGAAGAATTACAATATAATTAATAGAGCCTTTTCAAATTGACGGGTGTGGGAGTCAGAGGAAGAATTACTCAGAACTCGTTTTAAACGTTTTTATTTCAGTTGAATTGCAAATAATGGGGATGATATACACAAAGGTAGCAGAAAAAGTCAAGAGCCCATGAATCTGAAAGAGCAACATGACCAGAGAAAATAGACGTACAATTCTGAAAACTGTCAAATTGACGGCCTTTTGAGTTCTAGTGTTAAAACGTCGGGATGTGGAGCGAGTTGTGTCTGAACCGAACCAGTGAAGAGCTCTGGTGAGTTTTATTTTAACGCCTCTCCTTCCCATGAAACAAATGAACAAATACATTCCATAGGCTAAACACAAATCTATGTGAAAAATAAACCAGCAATTGTCATTTGAGTCGTATTTTTCTATGTACTTTTACTTTCTAAAAGAAATTGTATTACTCTTTCTGGCAGTGGTAAAATCGACAGCATGACCTGTTTGAAATAGACTAAAGTGGATGTTAACATGTTTGCCAGACGTAGGGCATATGTGCTGACTGTGGCCTGCTCTCAACCCCAGCTCCTCCTCACACACACACACAGACACACACAGACACACACATACAGACACACACACAGCCTTATGATTTCCATATGGAGCTTGTTATTGTTGTTTCTATCTCCATTACTTCATAAACGGAGGCAGCGGCGTCTGGCTTTCCTGCGTTCTCTGAAGGCCGTGGAGAATGTGAGGCGCGTAGGAAAGGTGACAAATGGCCAAAGTGGGTCGTCGCTTTGGGTTTTCAGTTTTCTTTAGAATTAAATTGAATTGAGTCTAAATGACCTATAGTCAGTAAAGGAAAAAAGTACAAAAGTAAAAGTGCTGTAGTTAAGTACAATTTGTAGCTATCTGCACTTTACTAAAGGCGCTACCTGATTTTTACAGTGAAAAACAGAAGTAGTTTGTTTTAAACTCTTTACACACACACACACACAAAACACACACACATCATACTAAATATTCACAGCAATTGGTTTAAAAGCACTTTTCAAAACTCAAAAAGGCCTTTTCAAAAAGGCTGAAAGTAAGAAGTAAGAATAAAAGGCTCTATTATTAGAAAAGGCGCTGCTGTCTCATTTTCACATGAAAGGATGCTTTTACAATATATCTGTTCTGGGGCAAAACCAATTTTACTTTATTACATGCAAAAAAAAAAAATAGTTCTGTTTTTCAGGATTCAAAACAGCAAAAATCAGGTGCAGCGCCTTTTAAGTCGTTTTTACAATGGATTTACACACAGAATTCACTAGAAAAATAAAGAAATAGATTCAAATTCCTACTGTTAGTTGACCAAAGAGCAGCACAAATATTTATCAAAAGAAGTAAATGTAATGCATTTACAGTTCTCAAAGTCTTTATGAAATACTTTAACTCTAAAGGCGAAGGAAGAGTCCGCCATGAGGCTAGCGGCTAGGCTAGCTCAGACTGAGACTGGGGGACAAGGGGGTTTAAGCCACAAAACACTGAGCAAAAGTGAGCTGTATGAGGCTTTGGGTGGTTTAGGAAGCTGAAATAGGTTGTGTATAATTTGTGGGTTAACGATAAAAAGTAGAGAACGATCAACTCTCACAACAGAATACACTCGTACGGAAGTGACGCCACGGTTAAAGTAAGCCGTGTTATAATGACATGACTAAGAATCAAGGAGTTAAGTGTCACATAAATATATTCCTGATGTTTGTCTAAATCATGTGCAGCATATGCTCAAAAGCGACGTCATCGTTCCATGGGTGCCTGGGCAGGGGGCAGACATTACTCCATGAGCTCAGGTCTGCTCTTGTCACCACTCTTTGGCTTGCATAAATGTAGCATTGTACTGTGAATGTGAGTGTGGGTGGGACTGTCACGGCCACATCTCCACAGTGCTCGTGTGCTTTCGCCCTGTACATGCCCGGTCACACTAACACACCTCTCCTGAGCTGAGACCACTCACAAAACCATTACCTCAGATACAGAGGGGCTTAACCATGCTGCGTTTAGTTGAGATGAGGGGAGGTAAAAGTAGATGAATTGGGGGCATAGACCTTGACTTGACCTTGCTGCTTTAATTAATGGCAGACTTCAGCATTTGTATCTGTTGTATTTGTTTTCCTTAGAAATATGCAAATTGAAGATGGTACATGTCCGTTTTCTATTCAAATGTATTGAGCTCTCACTCCGCCCCGCCATGAATCTGACAATGACATTGTTGTTATACTGATGGACTAAAACATGAATAATGTCTTTTACAAAATTATAAACATTTTGCAAGACACTGCAAGTGAACAGAAAATGATTTAGAGATATCAATTGAACACTTCTTTTGCAATTTACTAAAAAAGTTGCCACTTTGATTCAACCAAGCAAATCCAGTAGGTCCACTCCTCTTACTGGATAACTGCTGTAGGTGATGAATGATCTTTCAGCTGCAACACGGTATTTAAACCCAACTGATGCATTTCTGAAGCAACCATGTGGAAAGACAAATCCTGGGGTCATGGAAAAGCTCAGTCAGTGTGTTTGAGAAGGGTCAATCATTGGCATCAAGCAGAGAAAACATCTAAGGAGAAGCAGAAACTAATGTACTGCAGATCTGAACGCGGAGAGAGTGTTTGGGACGAGCTGGAGAAGGCTTTGTGCAGTGGTCACTCCCTCCATCATCAATACAAGATCTGTGGGAGGAATAATGACACACTGGATGGAAATAAATCTTTCAATATTGTAGAAGCTTATTGAAACTGTGCCACAGCAAATGTGTGCTGTAATCAAAGCTAAAGGTCCAACCAAATATTAGAGCGTGACCCTTTTTTTCTGTGGAGACTTGTTTTTTGGACAGGCACTGTATTTTGGGACATAAATATGAAAAATGGACAGCCAGGTTTAAATTTCTTACTTCATTGTATTAACATATTAGAACCCCAAAAATAACATTATGGATATGATGTTTACTTGAATAAAATAGATGAAGTTACCTAAACCTGGTGTGTGCAGGTGCTTTAAGAGCAGATCTTTACGTGTCAATGGGAGAAAAAGACATTCAGAGAAAACAGCCTTTGAAGTTACAATGTCCAAATCTATGAGCGAAGCTTTAGGTGCAGATTGGACAATGTTTAGACTGCTGCCCCCTCGACCCGGCCCCGAGAAGTGGAAGAAGATGAATGGATGGATAATGTTGTTTCTGCATGAAAGCGTATGTGTTGAGAGTGCAAACTGTCCAAAATAAAAACATTTGAGAAAAGTATCAAAATATCGAGATTTTCCACCCATCATTTCCATTGGCGACAGAATGTTTTGAAACTAAAGCTACTCTTTGTAAAGGTTCTTCACACTGTCATGGTCCTACTTTTTCTTTGTCTGGCAGGTCCCCGTGGGCCCCAGGGGCTCCCAGGAGACAGAGGGCTCCCAGGTCCCCCCGGCCCCCCTGGACTACCTGCCCCTGTCAGTGCACGTATCCCAGAACCAGAAGGTATGTTCACCATTGTCCCCATTTTTACTTCCAAAGTAAGATTTGTAAGATGCACTTGTAACTTTTCTGGTGAAGGATGGTGCTTTGGTTGTTGCTTTTGCTGGAACGTTCTACCGTATGGCCCCAATACTTGTACTTTACACACTTCAGATCCTGAACACACATTTGAAGTGCACAATGTCCCACGAATTGTTTTGATCCACACTTAACACTAGATTAAAATTCAACAACATTTCAGTACTGAGACAAAAACCTGACACTCGATATCTCTTTAGATACCAACATTTCCAACACAATAGAATGTTTTTATTTATGTATTCATTTTTACAAAATAATAGTCGTGAATGTAGTTATCTTATAGTCTTGAAGATTCAACCATTCAGTTTTGACTGTCTTCCATTATTCTACACACAATTACTGTTTGGATAAAATGTGCACTTCTGGTCTTAATCTGAATCTTGTTTGAGGTGAAAGGGGCGGGGCCAGTGCTGCCTGGTGGTCAACAGTGTCGTGAGTTTGAATCCCGACTCCGACAACGTACTTCATGTCCTTCCCTTCTCTCTCATCCCCATTTCACGCGCTGTCCTTTCCTGTTTAAAGACAAAGAAACAGGGGCGGGGCCTCCTGCTCCTCGTGTGGGAGGGGAAGCAGGCGGGGCCTCCTGCTCCTCATGTGGGAGGGGAAGCAGGCGGGGCATCCTGTTCCTCATGTGGGAGGGGAATCTCTGACTTTTCTGACTTTTGACCAATACAATTAATTGTCAGTGACTAAAAGTACAATTTCGGATAGTTTTGGGGAAGAGACATGAAGGTGTTATTGGGGCTAGAGAAGCGTAATAAAGACTGACAAAGAGCTCACACTTCGTTGTACAAGTGTGTAAAAGCAGTGGCGTTGCAAGGATACCATGGGGCCCCAAGCCAAAAATAATAGGAGGCCCTCAAACAAGATATTACCACAGTAATAGAATCAAACAAAAAAAATACTGGGACATAATTGTGAAATGAGACTTTGAAAGAAATTACAAAAACAATGTACAATATTGTTAAATCTGTAATAAAACATAACAAACATAACACATAAAGGGGTGTTTTAATATGATTCACTTTTCTGTTGTGACTTTGTTGATCTGATGAATGTTGAGGAAAATGCCTGTTCAGCCCATTACTACACATGATGCTTAGCTGAGGCACATGAAGTTTTGCAAAATTGCACTGTAGTACCCCTTGCACCCTTCTGAAGGATAGTGTTGCTTAATTTTTTAAGCAGTACCATCATGTTTGTTGATAAGTTAAGGAACACATTGTCTGTGCGCAGTGGGGGGCTCTCAGAAAAAGGTTTTATTGCCATTGTCAGTTTCATTGTTTCGATGTTAAGGTGCAACATAGAACAATTATTCATAATAATAGCAAAGTATATCAAATCAAATAAGGCATGCATAAATGAAGAATTTACTAATACAATTAAAATAAACGTGGTCCCAGTATGTACACAAACATTTACAGTACAGTACAGAGAAATAAAGCAAAAAGTGAACAGTGCAATGAATAGTTATTGGTTAAGTGTTCATGAAACCAATGGCAGAAGGAAAGAAGCTGTTCTTGTGGCGGGAGGTTCTGGTCCAGATGGTCCGTGTCTAGGGTGAGAAGTGTCAGCTTCAGGATCCGACCTGCTCGTCCCAGAGCCCTGGAGACGTACAGGTCCTGCAGAGATGGAAGTCCGATCACCTTCTCAGCAGAACGCACAATGAGCTGTAGTCTCTGTTTGTCCCTGGCTGTGACTCCAGCAGAGGGCGCTGTAGTCTCTGTTTGTCCCTGGCTGTGGCTCCAGCGTACCACACGGTGATGGAGGAGGTGAGGATGGACTCAATGATGGCCGTGTACGCCCGTGTAGAACTGCACCATCATCTGCACTGGCAGCTTGGCTTTCCTCTGCTTCCACAGTAAGTACATCCTCTGCTGGGCCTTCTTGAGGTCCTGGGTGATGGTGTGTGCCGAGGAAGCGGAAGGAGTCCACGGTGGTGAGAAGGGAGTCTGTTCATGATGGGGGGGGGGCTGGGGGGCTGTGACTATCCTGGAGACCACAATCATTTCCACTGTCTTCTGGGCAGAGGAGAAAGTACACAGTCCTGTGGAGCTCCGGTGCTGATAGTCCAAGTGTCTGAGACATTCTTCCCCAGCCGCACGCACTGCCTCCGATCCGTCAGGAAGTTAGTGCTCCACCTGCAGGTGGAGTCAGGCAAATTGAGCTGAGAGAGCTTGTCCTGGAACAGAGCAGGGAGGATGGTGTTGAAAGCAGAGCTGAAGTCCACAAACAGGATCCTGGCGTAGGTTCCCAGGGAGTCCAGATGCTGCAAGATGAAGTGGAGTGCCAGGTTGATGGCATCGTCAACAGACCTGTTGGCTCTGTAGGCAAACTGCAGGGGGTCCAGCAGGGAGGAGGTGAAGGACTTGAGGTGGGGCAAGACCAGGCGCTCAAACGACTTCATGACTACAGACGTCAGCGCCACAGGCCTGTAGTCATTAAGTCCAGTGATCCGGGGCTTCTTGGGGGCAGGGACAATGATGGACGACTTGACGCAGGCTGGGACGTGGCATGACTCCAGGGAGGTGTTAAAAATGTCTGTGAAGATGGGGGACAGCACTCCTGCACAGTGTGTTGTATCCCGTGATTTTGCGGAGCGAATCCTGCATTTTGAGTGTTGGACGTGGCGCCTCTGGGGCGTTAGAACGTCCGACGCTGAAAAACTGGGACAGTGCTGAACTTTTTTGCGGCTGACGCGGCGCAGCAACCAATCAGAGATTACGCTCCAGTGACGTACCTACGCACGACCCGGAAGAAGGACCAAAACAAACCGCGGACCGATTAAAAAATCAGCCAGACGCAGCTCTTCTCCCAAATACTGCTCTTCACTCTTCACTCTTCACTTCTATGAAGTATCTGCGGGACACAGAAAAGCCGCCGAGCCGATCGCCTCCGTTTTTGGACTTTGTAAAGTGAATACACCAAAGACATTCTCTTAACCTGAACTGCCATAGAACACAACTCCTTCACTGCGCATGTGTGCTGGGCGCCTCGGACGCGCGTCTGCTGCGGAGAGTTTATTTGTGGGGATGTGCGTCCAAGGCATCCTGGACAGGCCAATCAGGTGCTTTTCTGACCAACATCTAGATTTGCCAAGTAAATACACACTGCGCCGACTTCATTTTGATCAGATTGCTTGTAGTTGATATTTTAAAAATTGTTCCTTTGATAGTTTGACTCAGAAGGCTGTTAACTTTCAGTTTGTGCCACTGAAACACTGACAGGAGATTTTTTTTATTTGACTTGTTCATGTAGGAGTTTAATGCGTAATGACCCTTGCGGTGGAGAAAACTGATGTGACGTGAGCTGAAGAGTGGTCCCAGAAAACACCAGAGTTATCTGCACTCCTGCTTGAGAATAAATGGCTATTTTGGTTTTAATTTAATTACTCAATTTGGAACTTCAATCACTTAAGTAACTCAGCTGTCTGCACTTGCTCTTGTTTAGCTCCTCGGGGCTCCTCGGGGCTCCTCGGGGCTCCTCGGGGCTCCGCAGTCCTGCGCAGCGCAGCCCTGAGGAGACAAAACGTATTCAAAAAGCGAGGGTCTGCGCCCTCAGACAGAGGTGTTTTGTGGCTCAGCGGAGCTGCATGATGTGGAATCAGTCACTTACCTTCAATGTGGACTGTCATATCCTCATGTTTACCTCCCCTGCGAGTTTTGGGACAGGGCCTTTGGTACTTCTCTAGCACCACAAAGACAAGGTACAAGTCAGATCTGTGGACGGGTGACCCCTCACATAGTATGAATGATTTTGCTAAAATAGACACGTTTAATACTGTGGATTATCCACTCAAAGCAATATTGTTTCCATGGAAACAAGCATGTTACCAATCCTCCACCCTGAAAGACCATGGTGGAACACGACCCATGGGCTGTCTCTGGTGCATGTGCTGGTGACAACCTAAATGTGACTGATCTGTTTATCTCAAGGAAGTAGTCCTACAGTTAGTGACTGCACAGTTGCAACTGTAGTCCACCACAGAGAAGAATGACCTGGATGACATCAGTGTGGCCAAGCTTTTCACAATGATTCAGTTTCAAAGATAAGCTGTGTTATTTTTGACACGAGTGGTACCATGCATTTCTCTGATTGGTTAATCCCCCTGCCAAACACGCCCAATTGGAGACAGGGGAGAGAACAAGAATCCAGACAAAAGATGAGGAACTGAGTTAGTGTTGGCTGCCTTGCTAACGGTTGTATCCTGCGGTGAGTGGTGTTGAGGTTGGCATGGATCCCTGTCCCACCTCACTGCAGCGAGCAGAGGGGAATGTGAGGGAGCTTCCTTCACTAAACACCCTCATGTTTACCTTCTGCCCAGTGCGCCTTTCAAGTGCACCACAGGAGGCCAGGCAGAGGGAGCAGAAGATCGCCTAAAGAGAGGGAGAAAGTTAGGGAAGAAGAGGACAGCGGGAGCAGAAGACTCCCTCTTTGGGACAAGTGTGTAAGACAGAGGAAACAGAGGGGACAGCTGTGTGATCAGCTCATATGACTGAGCACAGAAACAGGGTTAAGGAGCATTTCTGGTAAGCAGAGTGACCAGGAAACTTTGGAGCAATCAGGAGGTTTCAGCAAATGGGCAGTCAACATACTGTATAAGAGATCATGTTTAATTTATTTAGCTAAACTCACAAGTCTGGATGAAAAGTACAGGTACAATCCCAAAGACGGAGAGCTGAGCTGTGTTTCACTGGCCTCAGGGAAATTTGGAACATTCCAATATATTTACAAAATATTATCATTAGTTCTTAGTTCCTTGTGTTATTGTAAGTGTCTCCTATTAGTCATATTCATGAGGACACTGCCCTCTGGAGGATGCTTTTAGTTAGTGCAGAGTAATGCCAATGGAAAGTGTACAAAAGAATCTTGAAGAAAGACATGTCGTATTAAACATTGCACTTTTGACATCTTTGTCCAAACGCAGTCATGATCTGTGATAGTGACTACATGAAAAAATATGTTTTTGTGTCCAGCTCGAGGTAAAGATGTCTTCACCAACACGTTTCATGACTCCAAAGGGGCTCCGGTGCCTGGGCCCCAAGGGCCTCCGGGACCATTGGGTGAGTGTGGAGTAGTACTTACTTTTGTTTAGTAAATTTAAAACCCTTTGTGCTGAGGGCCTATTTTCCCAAAGAACCCACGTGAGGGACGTCCTAAGTGTAAGGGTTAGTAATATTAGAAAGAAAATGTGAAATCTGCGGGTATGCAAGGGCCGCTAAAGCAGTCCTATGGAGGCAGTGAGTGATGACTGAGTGAGTGAGTGAGTGAGTGAGTGAGTGAGTGATGAGTGAGTGAGTGAGTGAGTGATGAGTGAGTGAGTGAGTGAGTGAGTGATGAGTGAGTGAGTGAGTGATGAGTGAGTGAGTGAGTGATGATTGAGAAGGATGAGTGAGTGCGTAGATGAGTGATGATGAGTGAGTGATGATGTGAGTGTGGTGTGGTGTGTGAATGTGGTGAGATGTGAGTGATGAGTGAGTGAGTGAAGTGAGTGAGTGATGACTGAGTGAGTGATCAGTGAGTGATGAGTGAGTGAGTTGATGATGAGTGATGGAGTGATGAGTGAGTGAGTGATGAGTGAGTGAGTGAGTGAGTTGATGAGTGAGTGTATGAGTGAGTGAGTGATGTAGATGAGTGAGTGAGTGAGTGTGAGTGTGTGTGGGGTGTGTGTTGTTGTGTGTGTTGGTGTGTGTGGAGAGTGAGTGATGAGTGAGTGAGTGAGTGAGTGAGTGATGAGTGAGTGATGAGTGAGTGATGATGATGAGTGATGATGAGTGAGTGAGTGAGTGAGTGTGTGTGTGTGTGTGTGTGTGTGTGTGTGTGAGAGTGAGTGATGAGTGTGAGTGAGTGAGTATGAGTGAGTGAGTGATGATGAGTGAGTGAGTGAATGAGTGAGTGGATGTGAGGTGAGTGAGTGATGGAGTGAGTGAGTGATGAGTGAGTGATGAGTGATGTGATGTGAGTGAGTGAGGTGGTGTGTGTGTGTGTGGTGTGTGTGTGTGAGAGTGAGTGATGAGTGAGTGAGTGATGAGTGAGTGATGAGTGAGTGATCATGTGATAGTGTGAGTGTAGTGGTGAGTGAGTGAGTGAGTGATGAGTGAGTGATGAGTTGAGTGGTGATGAGTGAGTGATGAGTGATGATGAAGTGATGAGTGTATGAGTGATGATGAGTGAGTGAGTGAGTGTGTGTGTGTGTGTGTGTGTGTGTGTGTGTGTGTGAGAGTGAGTGATGAGTGAGTGAGTGATGAGTGAGTGATGAGTGAGTGATGAGTGAGTGATGAGTGATGAGGTGATGAATGAGTGAGTGATGAGTGAGGTGTGTTGTGTGTGTGTGTGTGTGTGAGAGTGAGTGATGAGTGAGTGAGTGATGAGTGAGTGATGAGTGAGTTGATGAGTGAGTGAAAAGTGAGTGATGAGTGAGTGATGAGTGATGAGTGAGTGAGTGAGTGTATGAGTGAGTGAGTATGAAGTGAGTGAATGAGTGAGTGATGAGTGAGTGATGAGTGAGTGATGAGTGAGTGATGGTGAGTGAGTGTGGTGTGTGTGTGTGTGTGTGTGAGTGTGTGTGGTGTGGATGTGCTGTGTGTGTGTGTGTGTGTGTGTGAGTGAGTGATGAGTGAGTGATGAGTGAGTGAGTGATGAGTGAGTGAGTGAGTGAGTGAGTTTGTATTGATCCCCATTAGCTGTCTACTTCCAAACCCTGGTCCTCCCTGTCAGATATAGTACATTTTCACTATTATTGTTTCTCTTATACTTCCTGCAGGGCACTGATAGCATTGATATGAAATCTGAACTCGCCCATGACACTGTAGTTTTGTGATCTGCAGGTCCTCCTGGTCCCAGAGGCCCCTTAGGACCCCCTGGGCCCCCAGGGCAGAACGTGAGTAGAATCCCTACTGTAATAAATGTCAGCTCTGCCATGCACTTCATGTTATTCCATGTCTTTTGTGTAGGGGAAATCTGGAGTTCCAGGGGCCCAGGGCCCCGTAGGACCAAAGGGAGAGCGTGGTGAGAGAGTGAGTATGACTGCCCTCATGTATTCATCAGTATCAGTGATCATGTCTAACCCCTGCTGCTGTTCCAGGGTCCTCTGGGTGCCCCCGGCGAGAGGGGCTTTAGGGGAGATCCGGTAAGAACTTTAGTGCTGTGCATACAGTGTCTGAAGATACTGTGTGATACCTGAAAACTGACTCGTGCATTAAGCCCAGTACACACCAATCCATCCATAGGAAGCCAACGGAAGATCTGGAGTGCATCTTCAGTTCTCGAAGGACGCAGATCTATCTTACAGACGTTTTTGAATGTGTAATTGACAGCAGACAGTCTGTCAAAGGAGCACTCTGATTATTTCCTGGTGGATTATGTGTGAGCACAACAAATTAGAGTCGAATCCAAATTGAGTTTTACCGGAAGCTGTTGATTACCATTAGCATTCATGAAAATCTATACAAATTAGGGGCGTTGGGGCACTTTATTCTCCTCCATGCCTTTTTGATCTGTATTTGGTTGAACACATAGAGGTGCCCTGTTGCCCTGTTTCTCTTCCTGTTGGTTCAAAAGGAAGAGAAACAGGGCAACAGTAAGTCACTTTATGTTCTTGATCTGTGATCAAGAACATGTGAAGGACGAATTGGTGTGTACTAGACTTTTTTTTATGACCAAATCTGTTTCCCCCGCTAATAAAAACCTGTACAATAGGCTCCTCCCCTCTGGGGCCTGGATGCCCATTAAAAAGAGATTTTACATCTCAGTGGGACTTTCCTGGTTGAATAAAGGTTAATAAATATAATATTTGATATCATAATATGACACTTATTTTCTGTGATTTTAAATATCTCTCCAGGGAGCACGAGGTCCAAAGGGAGAGCCTGGAGAGAAGGGGCTACCGGTAAGACCTAAATCCATGATCATCCATAACTGTGCAGATATGTGTCTAATCTCACTGTTCTTCCTCCTGCTTGTTTTACAAGAGCAATCTCAATGTAAGGCAATTTCATTTACAATCTTAAGTTTAGTGGCCCGCTGTTTTTGGTGACCCCTTTCCCTCTCCAGCCTGGGACATTTATAACTCACTCAGAAGATCTGTGATGTCTGTGTCTTCTGTCCATTTATAATGTACATTTCTGGTTGTGGTCATGTTTTGTATATTTACTGTTTATTCATGTGTGTTATTGTGGTGTTGGGGTGGGGTTTGTGCCCTGTCCTGCTCCTCCTCTCGGCCCATGGCTTCTCTCAGCGCCTCCTTTAGCTCACTCTTTGGCATGTACATAGTCATGATCAAAAGTCTAAACGGTAACTAGTGTACAACATGTGCTTAATCCATTTGTCACAATTTAGAGAGCAGTTCAAACTATGATTTCTCAGTGCAAGAGTATATGCCAAAGACCCAGATTTGTCGTATGTATGTGTAGCGTGGGTTTTCTGTGGAGTGGATACAGCTGCCTTACTACTCCATAACTGTGCATGAAGAACCAATCCAAGAACTCACCAATTTAAAATGTGTTCCTCATTACCATATGTACTAACAGTGACCTCTTGACCTCCTGCATGCACCGTTCATCGGGTCTTTGCCTAACATTTTGTATGTTTATTTATGTTTTCTCAAATTTTGTATGCCTATTAGTCTATTTGAAGGTTAGTTTTTCTTTGAATAAGTTGTAACAATTATAGCAAGATAAAGGATAATGAGCCTCATTCACCAATGTTCTTATTGAAGACTCTTTCTCTTAAGATGTGTTCGGCAGCATTTAAACTCTTCTGAGCTCAGAGTCCATAACATCTTCTCCATTATGAGTATAACCACGTTTCTATGGGAGCGGTACGGAGCGGGGCGATGCTGTGGCGTCTCCACTTCAAAGTGATTGCTTTTGGTTTCCGGAACACTTCAGCATGCGGTGATCGGACAAGAGAGAACGCAGACTCAATCTTGTGATAAACCGCTGTATTTCCAGTGATGGCAACTGTTTCCTGTTTATTGACGCACAGCACTCTCAAGCCGCCGATAAACAGGAAGGTGTTTCCTGTTTACAAACCTGGAGTCTTTTTGTGAGTTGCTGAGATCAACCTCATGATTAGTGTGTAGTATTCGTTATTAGTGTAGTTCAAGTACAATTTAAGTTTTATTTATTAAGAAAACACTAGTTATGTTTGGGTGACTTCCGTTGGTGACCTGAGCATAGAGACACAGTCCGCCTTTAAAAGAACCGTTCCAAAGCACGCTAAAGTGAACCATTCTAGGGGACCAGAGCCAGTCGAAATGTGGCTTATGTATACTTTCGATCTGTAGGGTTATACACCATAGTTAAAAATCCCCCAGTCCTGACCAAGCCTAGCCCTTGGCCTGGGATAGGTCCCAGTGCTGGTTGCACATCACCTGAGGACAGAGCTCTTAAGAACACTGGTGAATGTGGCCTCATGCTGACAGTATAGAGCACACACTGTTGTATACTGTTGGACTCTGTTGGACTGGAGCATCCGCCTGTAGAACATGAGCTGTGCATGGAGCCAGCATGAGGAGAATGTCCTTTACCAGAAGCATGTCCCAGAGTCCAGACTGACTGACCAGCGTAGTGTAGTATGCTGTGTGGAGTTAACCCTCTAACTGCCTGTGCCTGCTCACCGCTGTATCTTTTCACAGGGAGACGGCATACATCAGATCAGAGAGGCCCTGAAGATCTTAGCCGAGAGGGTTTTAATCCTCGAGACTATGATCGGTATCCATGGTGAGTGAGAGTGGAGGCAGCCAGCTGTAGGCAGGCGTGGGCGGGCTCAGCTGACAGACAGGGCACAGACAAGACACAGACCCCTGGAGAGTCCGTCCTGAGTCCTGCTTTAGTTGGGACTCAGGGCTGACTGCTCCTGGGCTGGTCGGTCCGGTCTGAGCGGTCTGTGTGTGTGTAGGACGTTAGCCTGCAGATGATCCAGGAGCTGCAGGCAGACCTGGAGCTTCTGGCTCGCAGGGTGACGCTGCTGGAGGCCATCATCTGGCCAGGTAACACGGACACACTCGCTGACCACTGAGGACACAGACAACATCATATTTTAGAGGGAAAGTATGCTGCGTTCATGTGGTGCTCATGAACTTCCAATTTGAAGGATACACATGATGCTAAATGCTAAACGTTGCTACATTTAGTGATTCACTACCAGTTGAATAACATAACAGCCACAGAAAAGTGCATGAAAGACTCAACAGAGGTATGTTAGCTGGAAAAAGGTAAAAATGATGGGATGTTTAAAAAAAAAAAACAACTCTATTTAATGCTGTTAAATATAACAGACTCAGTTATTTTATTAATGGTGACATCAAAATCCTGACTCATAAACCTAAGCCCCGAGGACCACGTGAACACAGCATAAGGCAGAAGAACAGCGACAACCACGAGATGACAAAAGTTCCTCATTGTAATAGAAAAGAGCTTAACATTGTAATGGTCAAGGAGGAAGGGTCTGCCATGGTATGACAAGGGCGTATGTTAAGCAGAATGGATTTGAAGAACTTTAAACCATGTTATAATTATAGCCACATCATTATAATTGACCCTATCGAGTGACACCCACTGCTCTTTAACTCTTTTTTAGAAGCAACTTTGTCGGTGTCACAGCCTACTGGTCACTGAACGGTCCGAGCGCTGCCAGTATCAATGGATATCACTCTGCTGTGAGCATTATCCACGGATGTAGTTTCAGTAATACAAACAGAACCAAACTGAGTGAAATGAGTAGAACAAAGTGGGGCTGGTGGAAATGGGGCGGTGCAGTGTTAAAGTTTGGGTGGGTCAGTCGTTGAAGTTAGAGATATGCTGATCTCAAAACCATCACAAGTATAAGTAATTCCATTTGGAGCATTTGCCGTCCTGCTGCAAGTATCTATACTGCCATTACCTTCGTTCCGTGTTTTCGCATGAATGACAGAGCTTGGGATTGCATCGTCACGCAGCGTTGTTTGTTTGTAAAAATCCCTCTAGCTACAAACATTATAAATTAGCCTTGGCTATGTTGTAGTCTGTTACATGTTTAGTACTTAGCAAAAGAAACTTCAACTCTGTCAACTGGAAAAACGTTTTGAGAGTGAAGACTTAAAGTGAAGCCAAGTACTTTGTTCAGTTCCTGTTTACACATGTAAGAGCATAGACTGTTGTGACCTGAGTATATTTTACATAACTGAGAGGTGTCAAAAATGCTATATCCATCTCTGAAAAGAAATGATGATGATGTAAGTTATCACCAATTTACACCTCCATCGTCAGCCTAAACTAAAACAAAGCAATCAGAGGCTGCTAATTGGAGTAGGACGAAAGGAGGGGGAAATAAGACTGAGGTGACCTTAGAGTAGGCCAACAGACTTAACTCAAAACTCCTGACTGTACACTAGTTTGTGTTAGTTCCCCGCAGACCGATGAGAGGCTCGGACTCACCGGTTCTCTGTCAGAGCAAGCGAAGGAGTTTGGAGACTGTGCAGACGAGACGTTGTCACTCTGAAATCTTTTGTCCAGTTGAGAGAATTCAATTTTATTTTGCCATGGAACCTACCTGGACGACCGAGGGATTGCACGGACATGCTTAGTACTATAAAAGTACTCTGACTAGTGTGATAAATACATTACCAGTATTGACCCAGCAGCAGCCGTAGTTCCACGGCTCTTCTGTTTACATTTTTTTTTAATCGTTTTGCTAATTTAGCTCTGAACATTTTGCATGGTTTTATTGATTCTTATTATAAAGAACACATGTAAATGTGCCAGAAAGTTTTCTTCATGCAATAACATCAAATCGGTTTTACTCCAGTACAGATAAAAGCAGCTCTTTGGGTGAAAAAGACACTGCTGTATTTTATTCTCTGTGAAAGTGCGCTGTTAGCATGCTAATGATTATAGCTTTACCGTGACGGGTGTAGTGGGGGATTTTGCAACCTTAAAACATTTATAATAATTGTAAAAAAAATAATGCTGACTTACTTGGCGGATTTTGCTTAGTTGGTTATTTTTAGAGCGTAACTCCCGCGATAAACAAGGGACCGTTGTATTCACATTTCCAAAGTGTGATTTATCTGATAATTTATGAGTTATTGTTTGACAGCACTATAAAAGTACAGGTGCAACTTCCTTTTCAAAATACATTTATATTTGTAGCTGTAGAGTTGAAGAATAAGCCCATAAAAACGTTGCTGTGTAAATACTTTGCTGAGCAGTGACGTCCTGGAACCAGCAAAGCCCCATGTCGACCACTGTCTCTTTCCTCAGAGCCTGATCTGGGGTCTGGGGATGGAGCTTTCGGAACAGCGCCCCCTAGCTTCTACAGGGACAAGCGTGCTGAGTCCCTTCCACGGCGCCTTTCTGCTCTCCTCTCCTCATCTGACAGCAAGCCTCCAGGGAACTAGAACCTTTTTCCCCATCGTGATCCCACATAGGTAAAGAAGTCCACGGGGAACTACGCCTGGAGGGACAGTCCACGAGCTCCAGCACGTGTGGAAACCCTGGGCCTCAGCATGATTGAACATCTCAGGGACCCCAAGAGGAGCTATGCTGGGTTTCAGGTGGAGGAAGCAATAACCACTTCTATGACTATGGGGGTTTGGGGGGGGGGGGGGGGGGGGTGCTCCTGCTGCAAAGAACTTACGTGTGAGGGGTGAATTTTAAAGAGGACATATTATGCTATATTTAAGCATTTTTAATATACTTTTAATATGCTTTTGGACATCATGCTTTGTAATGTTTGTGTTTGGAAATTGTGGTAGTGTGTGCCAATCTGTCTTTTAATTTCTGTTTGACCTCTTGAAAGCTTGAGTCAGAGAGCAGAAATTCACACAAACCAGGAGTGGGTTTTGTAAATTGGTGCAAATACATTACTTGACTTGTTCCAGTATGTAAAAGTAAAATTGGAATTGCCAATCTCAACAACAAATAAGTTCTATTCATGGGTGCAAAGTGATGTGACACACTCGTTGGTGCTGCCAACTTGAGAACACTTGAGAACTCTGCTGTCTGCTGCTGCGCTTTGGGTTTTACCTACAACAAGTTACAAAAGAAAAGGATTATTCTTCTGTAACATCCCCAAAGATTCCAAAAATAGATCCGAGCCCTCAGGAGGGACCAGTGGACTCTCTGGAAACTGCAGTGAGCACTTTGTTTCAGGAGATAATTTACACATTGAACCACCATATTATTTGTGCTTTGTTGTTTGCCTACTTGCAGGCTTCATGTGAGCCTCATTTGCTACTGTTCAGGTGTAATATTTTAGGATCACACAGTTGAAAGCTTTGAGAACTTGTCTGTATGGAGAGCGGCTGTAGAAGAGGAAGCTTAGATGTAACTGTTCACAAAACTTAGTAGTGGCAAGTTTGTTCTTCTTCCTAAGAACTTCATAAATTGACTTTTTGAGCTTTAGACCCTGTTCTAACATTGTTCCTCATCAGCTGGAGTAGCATTTAGCTTCATTCACACTGGATTGAGGAATCCTGGTTAGAAAATCCTCCCCTCTCCAACCATCAAAAACACACCTCTGAATCTCCTCAATAACTCCTCAAGAATCTAATCACGATCAGTGCTGAGACCTGGAAGTGAGAGGCCAGCTGGAAACATGCGTTGAAATGTTGATCTTAAACTGTGTGCAATTCCCTCTGCAGCCAGTAGATGGCACCATAACTCAGTTAGTCCTGGGATAAACATCAGAGATCCAAATGTAATTTTGTTTTATATATATATATATATATATATATATATATATATATATATATATATATATATATATATAAAATAAGGTACTCAAGAGCATGTCCAAAGCCTGATAGCAATACAAATAATGCATGATATTCGAGACTCACCCGCAGTAGATAAGGATCAAAACCCCAAACTTCTGCCATCTTGAAATATTGTCCCTTTTCATTTTCAGTGAGATGTGCTTTTTATGATCTTATCTTTTTTTATCACGACTATCCAACTGATGCTTCCCAGAATGATTGATTTGACTGGAAATAAGAGGGTTACAGCTTTATTTTTATGCACCGCATATCAAGCAGCTTGAGAGTTTTCTTTTATAAGATGGTGGACAGAATGGAATGGACTTTTAATGGGGGAATGGAATGGGGTTTTAATATGTTCAGTGGGCCGGATTAAAAAGTCTGGGGGGCGGATGATTGACACCCCTGGTCTAAACCATGGTCTAATCAATGCCTTTTCCCTGCTCGCTCCTGTGGAATCTCACATCTGACACGGGAGGACAGTCTGCTCTTTCAGAAACAGAACAGAAAACAACACTTCAATTCAATTTATTTTGGAAAAGTCCACAATCAAATTGAAACAGTCATTGGTCAATAATATAGACTAAAAGAAATGTAGATAACTACATTGCTTCATCTTATTGTGAAGACAGATAGGTTACTTTGGATAAGTTTGATGTCGGACCAGAGTTATGAGAGACCCCCAGGCATAAACACATTCACTACATTCAATTTAAACAGAAACTAACTACAAACATGTCTCTGGTGTTTACCCTCAAGCCAGGTGTCCTTGAGAACCCAAATCTGGTCATCCTGTACAAACTACTGTGTCAAGTACAAAATACGTCCTCAAAATGGCAACGACAACAAAAATGTCACATGACTCTCACTCGTGAATACAGACACAAAGCCGTTTTCAAGCCGCCCAGAGAAAGGTGCAGTGTTGACTTGTTCATGCGCCTAAATATGAACCAACTTTTCATTATATTTTAGCAGGAAGGCTTTGATCTAGTTCTCCATTGAAAAAAAACCTCAGCGAACTGGATTCTTTTTTAGTTTAGACAAGCTGGTGCAGCTTAAAATGTGCTTTTTAAATCGGCTCATTGAGAACAGTGCCATGAAAGGTTCAAGCCCCTGTTCTTACATGTAAGATATATTTGTTTAATTGGTTTAATAGTTCATAGTTGAAGTCTTATAGTTCATTGAATACAGGGACTCACTTCAAACTGAACAAAATGATTTTTAAAGGAAATGAACTTTAGTTGAGAAATAGCTGCATGACATGAGTATTAGTCATAGAGATAATACACTTGTAGTATTAGGGTTTCATGTGGCAGATCCTGAGTATGAAATAAAAGAACATGATGCAAAATAGGCCAAATAAACCTGGGAACAGTCTGCAATAAAAAGAAACAAGTTCAGTAAATGCTATAATGGTGTTGTTAGTTCAAACTGAGCTGAGACATCAGAACTCTCTGTGGGAGTGTCAGAGGTCAGATGTTTGACCCGGTTTATGGGTCATAACTCTGTAATGACTGGGTCTATCCACATGAAACAAATAGCTTCAGAAAGTGTTGCCATGACTCACACTTTACAAAAGGCTGCTTGTTACTGATCGTTTGTTAAGACAAAGTCCAGAACAAAGAATGATAAGATTCAACATTTGTGGATCATAAGTTTAAACAATTCATCCAAAAAACGTGAATTCTTCATAGTTCTCGTAGGCCCCGCCCACCATCTGAACATGTGACATCACTGTGAAATTCTAGAATGTGAATGCAGCCTATTAAACATCAACTTCCATTTCATCGCATCTGTGCACTTGACTTTTTGAAGTCAGTGTAAAGCTACAATCTGCTCCTTTTACCAGGGCACACTTTACTGTGATTGGTCACGCACTCAGAGCATTACTGAGGCTGACCAATAGGAGGAGCGTGTGTTTGATCTCTGCAGACTGGCAAATCACCACCACAATTTCACTTACAGTTTTTCTCAAATCCTTTGGCACATTTTTCTGATCAGAACTGAAACTTTCTGAAACAATTGTTCAACCTTCAAATCCTTCAGTGACTTCAGCAAACGATGAAGTCATTTTGGACTTATGTTTGTCTAATTAAACAAGCTCTATAATCACACAACTAAACCTGTTGGTGAAAAGCTTTACTGATCTTCTGATAAAGAAGAAATAAAGGTGTAAAGTGAAAAGAGTAAAATGGTGCCAGTAAATGACTGAGTAAACATACAGATCCTGTTTTTGATGCATATTTCCCATGAGCCTCGTATATTTGGTCTAAAACACTGGGAAACATTTGGATGGCCGTGCCTTCTGTGGGACATGTTTACAAGAAACACTCACTTTTCTGAAAAAGACTAAGGATATTGAGTAGGTTGAAAGAATATGTATATATATATATATAGATATATATATCTATATATATATATATATATATATATAATATATAGTAGAAGGTTTCATAGGTTTCCTCGGGACATGGTGGACTGCACCTGGATGAATCAGGGTTTACATCCACTTGTTTGCAGGAATTTGTTTAAAGGAAATGTGCCAAAGCAACTGAAAAAACTGAAGTACCATGACATTTCCCACTCGAGTAGTGACATCACCTGCTGCTTATTACAAAACATATTTTTCCATTTCTGCATTGCATTTTGTGTCGATATAGATTCACCTTCTGCTAATGTTTATTCTGCTTTTTGGTCGGTTTAAAGCTGATTTAATCTACTCTATATGATGCTAATGATGATGAATTTTGTAACTTGATCAGAAATGTGCTGAGCATGTACAGTCTCCAGTCTAGACTTTTTAGAATGTGTTGAATATTATGTGGAGCAGTCATGAGTCATGTCGTTTTGGTAATAGTATTTTTACACAGTTTTGTTATTTAATACATTAATAAAAGATGTCAGGAACCAAATAGAGAAATCATGCAAGAAATAAACAACACTATGCAAATTGTTCATATTAAAACCACGCTGTGTATTTTATTTACTGACTGCTACATGGATGTGCTTTTCATTTTCACACATAAGGTGTACTATTTAAATGGATGTCTATGATGTAATCTGCTGTGTAACCATTTTATACTTTTGTAATGTGTTTGAACATTCTTCATTAATGTAATAAAATATTTGGTTTGTACTTGTCTTTCTGAGACCGGGTTTGTTTGTCTAGTTATTAAGTAATCAATATAAGTCCTGACTCTGGCACCAGCAGGAGGCCGGTCCCTGAGGTCCTCAGAGTCCGAGATGGTTCATACGGCACTAACATGTCCGAGATGTACTTTGGTGCTAGGCCATGGAGAGACTTGTATACAAGCAGAGCTGCTTTGAAGTCTATTCTCTGAGCCACAGGGGGCAGTGCAGAGACCTGAGCACAGGACTAATGTGATGGTACTTCCTGGTTCTAGTCAGGACCCGAGCAGCGGCGTTCTGGATGTACTGCAGCTGTTTTACAGCTCGTTTGGAGAGGCCAGTGAGCCAGGCCGTTACAGTAGTCTAGCCCAGTGGTTCTCAAACGTTTTCAGTCGCGACCCTCAAAATAATAACCACTGGCATGACCCCCGACATAAAAAGTAAGGTACCCCCAAAGTGGGCTCATGTGTAATATTTGATGTCGATATAGATAAATGACTTTGGTCGGCCAACAAATAATAATCTACATTCACCACTGCATTTGAAAGGTGTCAACCCTTTTTTAAGACTTTATTGAACTCATTTTACATTTTTCTTGACCCACTTAGGGGTCCCGACCTCCAGGTTGAGATCCACTGGTCTAACCTATTGGAGACAAGCCTGCTTTAGACACTATACCTTTGATTTAGGACATGTTTTTAAGACCGTAAAACGCTGCTCATGTTATTCATTTGATGGACTCAGACTTGAAGTTTATTTCCCCAGATTTCTAAATTGATGTGTAGGTTTTAGAGCGAGAGAGACTAAAGGTGACGGCTAACACTCTCCCTTCCCCTCAAAGATGATGAATTAGAGAATAACATTTAGTTAAATTTTGCCCATAGTGACAACAGGCTCAAACTAATATGAAAGCACATTTTGCTTCCTTCATCATCTGGTACAAAAAGGCACAATAGACATGAAAGTGAATCATGAGGGTTTTGAGGGGCTTGAAGGGTCCATTCGAGCGGTACTACCCTCCAAAGTGGCCCGATTTTGATGCTCACGTAGCAGAGCTCTGCTCTGCCTCTGGACCCTCTGGACCCTCTGGACCTTCTGGACCCTCTGGACCCTCTGGATCCTCTAGACCCCCTGGACCCTCTGAATCCTCTGGACCCTCTGAATCCTCTGGACCCCCTGGACCCTCTGAATCCTCTGGAGCCTCAGCATGGAGACACTCCAAAATCTGAAATAATGTGTTGACTTTTCATGTCGGGGGGCGACTTGGTCCTGGTGCCAGAGCCAGTCCAAACACTGTACACAGCACACTTTTTAAAACCGTAATATTGGTCCCCTAAATAATGCAAATGACTCCAAAACATGCCATTTAACTGTTCAGTTGAGCACCATCTGCTGGCAGCACGGGGAAGAGGCTAAAAAAGTATAGCTGCCAGCAATTATCAAGAGATGCTTAATACCAAGGGCAAAGCCAACATAAAAAGTATGTTTGGCATTCACTGGCAATAAAGACAAAAAAGCATTTTGAACCTTTATTTTCCCACAGCCGTGTCCCAGGATATTTACACAGTTCTAAGTTCCTGTGAGTCGACGAGCGTCCGCAGGTGTTTGTGCCTGTCCTGCTCGAGTGTCCCTGTTTATCTGTGTGGAGAGGGCCCCGGGGTCTTGGCTCCGCTTGGCTCCCACTACCACCGCCTCTGACCCAATGCTGTCGTCAATGAGCAGGGACACGGCGCCCTCTAACTGTTTGGAGGCAGCCAGTGCCACCACAGCCTTCTCTGTGGAGAAGCCCATCCTCTCCAGCTGCTGCAGCCTGGAGGAACACACAACAACATCAGGTAACTCGACAGCTCCAGCTGCTTTTAGGAAATACAAACACGCATATCATCTAATTTCCACAATACAAGAACAATCACCAGATTTACATGAAGGTTCAGAAGCAGACAGGTCCCACCAGGTGCTGCTACTCTTAGTCTGCCACTAGAGGGAGCAATAGGCCAACTGTTGGGTATTAGATTAGAGCAGTCATTGTCTTGGGCAAATCAAATGAATCATATTGTCAGCATGATGTCCGAAACTGCTCTACTTATTGTTCAGCTCTACTGAAAATGGTTGTTGAAGGTGTTGATTTACGGCACCTCCACCGCAGTCCACGGTGTGGTCTAATGCTGCACAGGAGCATCGAAAGAGTGTTTCTGTATTGTTCATGTGCAAGGTAAATAGACACAATCGCCTTTGAAATTGTATCATGTAAATGTAAATGGTTGTAATGTGAATTTTACATTTTGTGGACCCCACAGAGACTAGTAACCACTTGGTGGAAGCTAATGGGGATCAGAAGAGAGAAAGCAAGCGAACTACTGTCCTGCTCCACCTGCAACAAAATCCCTCAACTGCACGTACAACTGGAACTCAGATTGGAGAATTTCTCTAATTGGAGAAGCAAAACTAAATCAATGGATTTCATCTGTGTAGTCTACTTTCACTACACATACATATCTTTTTGAAAAGTAACACTTTATAATAACTACACTTCTTCCTGCCTTAGTAAAGCACGAACAAAGACTGACTTACTTGTGAACAAATAGTTGATTAAGAGTGATTCAGGCTAACTACTTTATACTCTAACACCAAACCTTAATTAAGTAGTAACTAAGCCTGAATCATGCTTAATAAACTAAATGTTTATAATTTGTGGAGGCAAATTAAGATGTAGTTTTATCAAGTGGAACCAATCCGTTTGTCCATGTGTCCGTCCCAGTTTGTCCCAAGGCTCAGACTTGTGAGCGGATTTGTACGTTCTGAAAGTGTTTCCACTCTCAACAACCTTTTCATGAATTTGTATAAGTTTGTCATTTGTGTCTTTGCGCCCATTGCCTGTCACACATTTCTCCATAAGGAGACAATAAAGGCTCTTCTCTCATATATATCTATATCTACAGATATGTAGATACACACACTTACACACACACACATGGTTTGGACCATGCTTAATGAGCATAACCACCTGAGAGAGGACACAGAGGACTTGGGCAGCTCCACTTTAGCCTCAGGTGTGTGCAGAATGTCCCGTAGAGAGGACAGGACCCCCGCCGTGACATCAGGGCCGTGTGAAGACCCTAGGACCTCCACTCCGGCTCCAGGGCGAGGACTGACCGAGGAGTCCTGCAGAGACGCCAGGATCCCGGCCCGGAGCATCTGGTCCTCCAACAGCTCTGCTTCAGTCGCACGATGAAAACTGTCCCACACAAGACCCGCCTCGGACTGGAACTGGGCCGTGCTCCAGCCTGGACCCGTCCCGGACTGTAACTGGTCTGTCCCAGGACCGGTTCCAGGAGAGTGGTGGTGGGAGCTCACAGAGGGCCCTGGATCTGTGTGCAGTGCCTCAGAATGTGAACTGTATCTGTCAAAAGAACAATGTGACATTCATCTTGACACTCCTGTAGTCAAGAAGAATGAAAGTGTAAAAACAACACATGATTCTGTCTCAATAAATGTATTGTTTAAATGCTTTGTGTAACGCGGAGAGCTCGCCTCATCCTCGGGTTGCCCGGCTAAACCCGGACTAAACCCAGACTTAACCAAGTCTAAACCCAGACTTAACCAAGTCTAAACCCAGACCAAACCCAGACTTAACCAAGTCTAACCAAGTCTAAACCCAGACTTAACCAAGTCTAAACCCAGACTTAACCAACTCTAAACCCAGACGTAACCAAGTCTAAACCCAGACCAAACCCAGACCAAACCCAGACCTAAACCCAGACTTAACCAACTCTAAACTTAACCAAGTCTAAACCCAGACGCAAACCAACCAAACCCAGACCAACCAAGAACTTTAAAAACGCAAACCTCCTTTAAAACCCAGATAAAACCAAGTCTAAACCCCTAAACCCAGACGTAACCAAGTCACCCAACCCAGACCAAACCCAGACTTAACCAAGTCTAAACCCAGAACTTAACCAAGTCTAAACCCAGTCTTAACCAAGTCTAAACCCAGATAAACCCAGTAACCAACCAAGTCTAAACCCAGACCAAACCCAGACTTAACCAAGTCTAAACCCAGACTTAACCAAGTCTAAACCCAGTCTTAACCAAGTCTAAACCCAGACTTAACCAAGTCTAAACCCAGACTAAACCAGGTCCAGACCCTGGTTTAGAGATGCTGAGCACAGAATGCTCCACAGTCCGTGCCCTCTGCTTCTAAACTCGACTTGTGAGCCATAAACGAGGGCCGGCAGCAGCAGCCCCACGGCGGTGAATATGATGTGACGGTGGGGATTTATCCGGTTTCCCAAATAGTCTTTCCTCTCTAAGCTGAGCACCCGAGTCTGCTCAGTCCAGTCTGTCCAACGGCGGAAGTGGAAGTGTCCAGCAAAGAGCTTCAAAGAGAGAGATGATTCTATACCTTATAATTTGTGTTATTCATGCCCATGAAGGTTGTTTTATTATGATTTTCTCCTCCATGTGGGGTAGCGTCACGACTCCAGTGCACTAGTTTTGACGTTTAGTCGTTACGATTCTGGCCATTCACAGAAGCACCAGACCACGCCCTTGCTTCGCCCCACCTCATATTATGGCATGAGCACACCTCTTGTTTCGAATTCCACCCCTGCGCTGTCATCAATTGTGCCGACGCAAGATGTGACGGAATGAGCTCTGCCGCGCCCAAATTGACGTTAAGACCGGGTGAAGAATACGGCCCCTTGACTTACTGCCCTGTTAATTCTCTTAAAATACTTCAATTCAAACTTTGAAATTCCCAAAATGTTTCAGCACAATCTTTTACTAAGAGTTTTCTACTCCATGGATTTCTTGGACTGGAAAATCAGATCTTTGTGGTTTTAGGTTTGTTCCTATGAGAATGAAAGCCTTTTTGATTTGAAATATGATTTTTAATAAACTACAGAACTACAGTGAGAACTGTTTGAGAGAGGCACCTGTGTGAGGTAGAGTGTGTCGGGAGCCTGAGTCTGGAGGAGGAGGAGATGTAGGCCCACTCTGGAATGTAGAGCACAAGGCTGAAGAGCTCCAGCTTCTGTAACGTCCCAATGAAGGATGCACTGTCTGGTACTGGGCTTAAGGACCATCAACATGCAAATCCACAGTCTCATGGCTTGATTTTTACTGTCACGGTAACCATCTCTTTCCCACGAACTGTGTAGAAGAGCACTTGACAAGACATCCTTTTTTTGCGTTACAGGGTTAGGTGTTTACCAATAAAAGTATATATTGATGAACAGCAGAAATTGTTTAAAATTTTTTGGCCTTTTGATTTAATAATGTTTTTGTCTTTGTTATAAAAGGGCTTTTTGTTTGTGTTTTAGAGTCTGTAGTGCTCAGCTGTTACAGCCCTAATATTGACCCCATAATAGCATTCCATTCTATCCAAAGACATATTACATATTTTACACAAATTATACTTTTTGTGAAACGGAAATACATATTTGAGGCTGTTGCCAGGAAAATACCCAGTTTCATCTGCCCGTGTTCGGATGGGTGTGATTGACAGATGGATTAGCCAATCAGGGACATGCAAGTTCTGTCTGCATCAAAACAAACATAGTACAGTGGGGTGAGGTGGAGATTCTGAGCAGAGAGAAAAGATGGTTTGAAAGAGTAGTTCAGGAGGCAATCTTTGTTAAAAAAGAGAATCCTTCATTAAATCGGAATGGAGGTTTAAGATTCAACCTTCCAGTTGTTTATAATGGTCTGCTGAAACCCTGGAGACGCCCTGGGCATTCGGATGCTAAATAGGCACTCAAGGTGAGGCAGGGAAAATAGAACAATAGGCCCATCCAGTTTCAATGGGCCATTAGCAGGAGGTCCCGCCCTGTGCAGGGCAGGGCTCTCACAGAGTAGGATATAAACAGGAGTTCTCAGACTTGTTTCACTGATTGAGAATGACTCTTGGATGAGAGTTGAAACGTTTTGTTTTTTCTAAAACAGAGTCCAGATGACTACAACTGAATCTTTTTCTACATTAGTACAGTAAGGTAATGTACTATTGTAAAACAATTGTGCATTCTGTATTTTGTCCATCCTTTGTTGTAAGTGTCATAGAAAGGGTTCATGCATAAAGTTCCTTTTTATTTAAAAGGAATAATACTTTAGCGAAGACTATTATTATTCATGCCTTTTGAAATGTCTTTATTTTGCATAAGATTTTATAATATGTTGTTTTAGACATGCAGACTCCAGTTATTTCCTTTGGTTTGGTACCAGTAATATTGCGAGAATTTGAGAGACTATCGGGCCACAACTTACAAGGGCTCGCTAACCAGCTGCATAAGGTACTTGAGCATGTGAAATACATGTAGTTGTGAATTTATGTTGTGCTAATTACACTGTATGTTGTACACAGTTAGAAATTGCACAAATGTTATTGTTCATCGCCTAAAGACCTCCGAAGTGACAGGCGGCCATGAGGAAGCTATTTTATCTGGCACTGTGTGTTAGCAAAGACGATATGGAGTGTCTAATTGTACTGTATTTGTCCTGTAGTTTTCACGGCATTTACTGGCATTTAAGAAGGCTAATAAATGCACCTGTCTCGAGAAACCGTGTGCAGTGTTGTCATTGAAGAGCTACATTTGTAATGAAAAAGCAAACAAAAATTTCGACCCCAGAAATTGACACCAGGACACCCTAGGCCGGAGATCAATGATCGACTTTGTTATCGTGTCATCTGACCTCCGGCCGCGTGTCTTGGACACTTGGGTGAAGAGAGGGGCGGCGCTGTCAACCGATCACCACCTGGTGGTGAGTTGGATCCGCTGGCGGCGGAGGAAGCCGGACAGTCTTGGCAGGCCCAAGCGTATTGTGAGGGTCTGTTGGGAACGTCTTGCGGAGCCCGCTGTCAGCAGGGTCTTCAATTCACACCTCCGGGAGAGCTTCTCCCAAATCCCGGGGGAGGCTGGGGACATTGAGTCCGAGTGGACCATGTTCTCGACCTCCATTGTCAATGCGGCTGCTCGGAGCTGTGGTCGCAAGGTCTCAGGTGCCTGTCGCGAGGTGCAACCCCGGAACCCGGTGGTGGACACCGGAAGTAAGGGATGCCGTCAGGCGGAAGAAGGAGGCCTATCAGGCCTCTTTGGTGTGTGGGACTCCTGAGGCTGTTGACGGGTAACGGCGGGCCAGGCGTGCCGCAGCTCGTGCTGTCGCAGAGGCAAAAACCCCGGGCTGGGAGGAGTTCGGGGAGGCCATGGAGGAGGACTATAGGTCGGCCTCAAAGAAATTCTGGCAAACCGTCCGGCGCCTCAGGAGGGGGAAGCAGTGTTCTACCAACACCGTTGGTGCGGGTAGAGACCTGCTGACCTCGACTGGGATGTTGTTGGACAGTAGAAGGAATACTTTGAGGGACCTCCTAAATCCCACTGTCACGTCTTCGGAAGAGGAAGTAGAGACTGAGGACTCGGAGGCTGACTCATCCATCACCCAAGCCGAAGTCACTGAGGTTGTTGGCAAACTCCTCGGTGGCAGAGCTCCGGGGGTGGATGAGATACGTGCTTTGTGGATCTGGAGAAGGCTTTCGACAGTGTTCCCTCGGGGTGTCCTTTGGGGGTTGCTGCGGGAGTACGGGGTCCGGGGCCCTTTGCTCAGGGCTGTCCGGTCCCTGTATGACCGGAGCAGGAGCTGTGTTCGCATTGCCGGCAGTAAGTCAGACCTGTTCCCAGTGCGTGTTGGACTCCGCCAGGGCTGCCCTTTGTCACGGTTCTGTTAATCGTTTTTATGGACAGAATTTCTAGGCGCAGTCAGCGGTCGGAGGGGGTCCGGTTTGGGGACCACAGGATCTCATCTCTGCTGTTTGCAGATGATGTTGTCCTGATGGCTCCATCAAACCCGGACCTGCAACAGGCACTGGGACGGTTTGCAGCCGAGTGTGAAGCAGCTGGGATGAGAATCAGCACCTCCAAATCTGAGGCCATGGTTCTCCACCGGAAAAAGGTGGCTTGCCCTCTCCGGGTGGGTGGGGAGTCCTTACCCAAGTGGAGGAGTTCAAGTATCTCGGGGTCTTGTTCACGAGTGAGGGAAGGATGGAGCGTGAGATTGACAGGCGGACTGTTGTGGTAAAGAAGGAGTTGAGTCGAAAGACAAAGCTCTCGATTTACCGGTCCATCTATGTTCTCCCCTCACCTATGGTCATGAGCTTTGGGTAGTGACCGAAAGGACAAGATCGCGGATACAAGCGTTCGAAATGAGTTTTCTTCGTAGGATGGCTGGGCGCTCCCTTAGAGATAGGGTGAGAAGCTCAGTCACACAGGAGGAGCTCGGAGTAGATCCGCTGCTCCTCCACGTCGAGAGGGGCCAGTTCCGGATGCCTCCTGGGCGCCTCCCTAGGAAGGTGTTTCGGGCATGTCCCACCGGGAGGAGGCCCCGGGGAGGACCCAGGACACGCTGGAGGGACTATGTCTCTCGGCTGGCCTGTGGAACGCCTCGGGATCCCCCCGGAGGAGTTGGAGGAAGTGTCTGGGGAAAAGGAAGTCTGGGAGTCCCTGCTTAGACTGCTTCCCCCGCGACCCGGCCCCGGATAAGCGGAAGGAGATGGATGGATGGATGTTAGTTAAAAATAAATTGTATCATAGTTTACATCAGTTGCCTCTCTATATTGCAAAATTCTGAGCATTCAGATAACAGAGCATTTGAAAGGGTCTATCTAAACATAGGATACAGCTGTGTCCGATGCAGATGGCGCAGAAGTGCAGGAGAGCAGGCATCCCAGGCAGCAGCAGCAGAGCCAGCAGCAGGGCCATCCAGGGCAGGAGCCACACCGGGACGCATCTGAGCAGCCTCCTGCCTCGCACCTGGGGACAACACCACAACTGTCAGGGCTTTTCAGTTTAATGCAGTTTCAGTTTGCTCTCTCAAATAACAAAACTGTCCAATCTGCACCTAAAGATGTTTTATTATTTGACTGAACCCACTTATCCATAGATTCATATGAGATGAGACAAATGCATTTTCCCCCCACAGAGACATAAAGACCAGCCCTTAAAGACCTACTCACCAGACTTTACAATCTTGGACTCAACCAAATTTTGAAGGATCGTACAGACGGACTAATTCTAAGCCTGGTTTATTAAAGTTTTGTTCAAAAAAATGAAGCGGAATTGTATTTTTTTTAAATGCACATTTTCAGTAAGATCTTGTTTACTCAACTACTGAATAATATATCCAAAATCCTCTCTTTTTTTTGTTTCTAATGTGTAATGAACTTAAACCTGGCTCTGTCCATTGTTGAGATTTATATGCCCCAAACATGTAATATTTTGGCTATTTTTTCACACAAATAAAATACATTTTATGTGACACCGTGTCACTTCTGCATGATTCCATGGAAATAAAAGGTTGAAACCATACTTTGGAACTATGCCATACTGTGAAATATTACAGCTATAGGAACATTTCCATGGAAACAACATGCAAGCCGTCTGTAAAGTTTTTGTGCAATTAAAACATTTTTGAAAAGACATTTTATCTTAGTACATTTTTTGGCTAAAAGGTTACAGAATGGGGCTTTAAGATAGACACTTGCACTGTGCTGCCTTAAAAGACACACTCCTATTACTGAACCGGTAGCCAATCACAGTCAAGCGCCGACTCCGAGAGAAGTGCAGATATCTTTGATATCTTTAAGCTGCAAAGAGTACATGAAGCATTGACTGTTGAGTATGTTTGGCGTCTGCACCTCTCTGACCTCACGGTCACGCTCTTATACAGGACGGTGGGACTACATAGTGATCATTACATACTCATTTTACACCTCTAGCATTCTTTTGCTTTTTTGGGGAGTCCCAGTGATTAAAAATGTTAAATATGTATTTTCAGGGCGTTTGAAATGTCTGTCGTCGCCCCCTGCCGTCTCTGGGTGGAAAACCAGCCTTGCAACATAAAACCTGGCTTCTTTTTTGTTTGGCAAAGTGAAATGTTTGTGTATGTGATGATACTGTGTTATAATGATGAAGAAAGACAAAAGACTATTTTCTGACACTGTCTTTTCACAAGGGAGCTGCAGGGGGAGCTCTATCACCAGAGTTACTTAGTTCTGGAATTTCCCCATTGTGGTACAAATAAAGGTGATGTTATCTTATCTTCTGCTATAAAGAAGCTGTTTGTGAAAAAAGGCGGGACTGAATGACATTGCCAATAGTACAAACCAACCTTCTGCTGAAAGAGAACTGTAAGGACAGAAAGTTGCTTCCACTCTGGGATTTCTGAACCAGCCAAGATTAGATACTTTTACAACAGGTTTGTGTAATCTGTCATTCGTTCCAGGAGTGATCCACAGTAGAAAAAGATTCTACCCACCAGGCTCCGCCCTGCACACCAGGCTTACACAGCTCAGGGTAGGATAAAAACCTGAGTTCTCAGACTAGATCCACAGATTGAAAATGACTCTTGGATGAGAGTCAAAATGTTTTTTTTCAAAAACAGTGTCCGGATGATTACAACTAAATATTTTTTCAATAATACTTTTACAATACTTTACGATGACTCAGAAAAATAATTGATGAAGCAAGTGGGAATGAAGTTAAATACAGCTCCAGCATGTTTTTGATGAGAAACAATGTTAGAACATGGTAACACCTCACCTGTGTGCACTGGGCGGTGAACAGGGCCAGCTGCACCGCCGAGTATCCACACACCCGGCTGGCCTCGCCCACGCCCACCCACAGCACCAGGGTGTAGGCACAGGGCAGAGCGGCCCAGGACAGAGCCGACAGCCAGAGGAAGGCCACAGTGCCCCAGCGCCGCTCCTGACATGGCCCCACCAGCAGGAGGCAGCACAAGTTGACCAGCAGGGAGGGGGCGTCGTCATGGCTCACGGCGTAGAGGAACACGTCTGCACAGGGAAAAGATCAATATCTCTATATTTGATTTATTATCATTATCTCAATAATAACAGTGTGAAATGTGCTCAAATCTGCCTCAAATAAAGTTCAGTCAGTTCATTCAGTTGATTATACCATGTACAGAAGCATTATATAAACTAACAAGATCCGCGTCAAAGAAAACCGACTAAAGCTCTCCGCACTCAATTCTATCTGCATCTGCATGAACAGCAAAAAACAATGCAATGCATATGGATTTGTCTGATAATTAAATGAGTTAATATGTTAACTGAGGTTCATGAGCAGGACCACGCCTCCACCGCCGTCTTGAGACCACACCTCTATCCCCCAGAAGCCTTCTTATACCAGATTAACGCCTCAGTCACCTCTTGACTTCTCTTGGACAAACCATTTTGCAGTGCGCATTACCGCCAGCTAACCAGAGTCTCAAATCGTCCATTAGCTTCATGGACCAAGTCTATAAGAATCTGATACTGACCTGTTCTGACCTTCTGTTTCTCCAAACGAGACCGCCCAGCAGCTAAATATGCTACTTCTACTACTCTGACCAAACTAGCCATGCTACTCTGACCCGGGCTAACCGTGCTACTTTGACCCACGCTAACTATGCTACTTCTGCTACTCTGACCAAACTAACCATGCTACTCCAACCCACGCTAATCGTGCTACTCCAACCCACGCTAACTATGCTACTTCTGATACTCTGACCCACGCTGGCATGCCACTCGAAACCGAACCCACGCTGGCATGCCACTAAGAATCCGAATCAAACTTTGACGCCGGGCACGAGATGCCCTCGCCACCGAGCGCGATATGCCCTTGCCCCCCGAGCACGAGATGCTCTCTCCAGAGGCGGCGGGCACACTGCCGGGCACCGGAATGCCTACTCTAGAGTCACCGGGCTCTGATCCACTTTCATCTGGCAACAGGTGCCTTCTGCCTTCATTGTCTCACACACACGGATCGTGGTTACAGAAAGGTTTTACACAAGTCCAAACCCTGCTTTTCCCCTAAACTGTATCTAACCTCTAACCTTCTCAACATACACTCTGCTCAGGTTACAGCTCTCCATGCTCAACCTAACAATTGTGCAGATGTTGCCTTCAGTGTTTGGAATTTGCTCCTTTGAGCTAATTCGACCCATCCATTCATTCCATGTTATTGGACCTTGTTCCTCACACTCATATTCACACTCTGGAGAAGAAACGTATCTTTGCAACAGTGTCCTTTCCTTTTATTTATTCCGCTTAAGACTCCTTCCTCAAATCTTTGAACCCGACCAATCTATCGCCTCACGCCAGGCCTTCAATTCAATGCCACGATTACATCTTCTGACTACAACAGAAGAGTTGTTTAATGTATACTTTGCAAGACCCTTTTCTGGCATATCATCAGGACACTATTAGATTCACTCTTTTGCATTGGTGCCACTTCCTTCACTGCCAAGCCATTGGTTGCCGGTCCGACAGGCCTGTTTTTGTCACAACATCAGCGGTGGCCATAGTGCTCACTAATCTTTTCTTAACTCATTCTTTAAGGGGTCCTGAACTGGCTGGGCAGATTGCCGAGATGGAACCTTCACCCTGAGTCTCTCGTCCCAGCCATCGGTCTGCAGTTCGTGTTGCCATGAATCACCAGCATCCATCTCACATCTTTAAATAATTGCTATTCGCATATCTTGTGCAGCCATTGTCCTTGCAAATTAAATATCAATTAGTACGTGTAATTAACAGCAGGCATGTATGCTATCCACTCCACCACAATGCTTATTGGTCTAGTGCAGTTTTTCTTTCAGGTTTGCTACACTGGCCTCCTTGTTCAGCTTGTGTGTTCAGAACAGGAGTGTTGGAGGTGTCATATCCATGGGTTTTAGTCAAGTGACTTATCTGTTGTCACCGCCACTTTGAAGACGTTACACATGTTGCTGCCTATCTCCACAGTTAGATAGTCATGAAAAACAGTGTGTACAATTGAAAATGAAAGGGTTGATACTTGAAGAAGACAGATGTTCTGGACTTGGATCCTTATCTACATCGGACAGTGGCGAACACTTAAAGGCACCATGCAACAAACTTTTGAGGACTAGTATATCTAAGCGTCCTCATCCTAGGATCACTAGGATATAGTAACTATAAAACATCAGCGATACTGCTACAGCAACCGCCAATAAAGCATAGCAATAAAGCATAGTGTCAGACACAGAGACAGGATCCATGGTGAAAAAGCCTAAACAGCAATAACAGCAATAACCAACATTGATAAATGGTACAGACTTGTTAGACAAATAGTATAAATAAAAAACATCTCCGACAAGCATGTCAGAATAGAACAATAAGTGCAATACAAATGGAACACAATATTTGAACGCATTGACTGGAAAGAGTTCCTAAGCAAAGCAAAAAATACTGTGTTTTTAACAAAACTAAAGAGGTATCTTCTAAAATAATGCATCATATATATCAAACTGGCAAATATTTAAAATAATGACATAGATCTCAATTGCACTTTTTGTAATGCACATACCAAATCAATCAATACATTTTGGGATAGAAATGGAAACCTGAACGTTATGTTAGGCTACTGTCAAAGGGGACAGATAATCATGTAAACCAGTGCGTCCCCCCTCCGCCCCTTCGTTTCCGGTGTAACCCTATTAGTCTGCACGCGGCGGCTGGGCGTTTTTACTACGCTCTCATTGGACACTGCATGTTGTAGTTTACAAGAACAAAATGTTAAATGATGATCTGATTATGTTCTATACTAGTAGCAGATAAAAGCGTAATATGTATCCAAGAGTTGCATGACACGAACCAAATATTTTCTTACCCCTGAACCTTGGAAGATTCCCCTCAGGTCCCAAACTCAGACTTGCTTGAATCCCGGCGGCATGTACTGAGAGCATTACTGCAACTAACAAAACTGTACCCGAAAAGAAACCAGGCCGATTTGAACCAAACCAGCTGCATACTGTCAAAATGCGAGATATCATCGCTTTGTATTAACTGTATGTTTCCTAAGATCATTATTAATAAATCAGACAAATCTAGAGAAAGCCTCTAATCCAGTAAATCCAGTGTCGTGACTTTTATGAGAAAAATAAAGACAGAAGTGACATGTAATTCCATGAGCAGTTTGTTTTGCTCCTCTGCACCACGACTTCCGTGTGGACGCAACAGCTCCGCCCAATGATGCAAAGAACGCTAGAGGAGCATTAAGGTTCTGTAGCCGTGACGATTGCAGTGGCCATTTTGTAATTGTAAGATTTGCAAATTTCTACTTGAACAAAATTTTAAAATGGGGCCAAAGAATAGCCAAGAGGTTTTAAAAGCCGCGGTGCAGAGTTTATTTATAAGGGACATCAATATGGCAAGGTGTTTTAAAGTATAAATCATATTCAACAGTATATAAATAACATACTTTGGACAGAGGGCAATCAATAAATACAAACCTCAATTCAGTTAGATTAACAACATGGGTATCATCTTATTTGGAGTTATGTAAGGTATACTGCTCAAGGTATTTTTAATGTTTGCATTTTTCATAGTATCAATATATTTGTTGTTTTTAATTCTATTAGAAAACAGGTTGAATCTAGGGGGGTTGGATCATTTTTCTTTATAGATATGAAATGTTGCCATCATGATAATTAAATTAGTTATCCATCCATCCATCCATCTTCTTCCGCTTTATCCGGGGCCGGGTCGCGGGGGCAGCAGTCTAAGCAGGGACTCCCAGACTTCCTTTTCCCCAGACACTTCCTCCAACTCCTCCGGTCCTCCGGGGATCCCGAGGCGTTCCCAAGCCAGCCGAGAGACATAGTCCCTCCAGCGTGTCCTGGGTCTTCCCCGGGGCCTCCTCCCGGTGGGACATGCCCAAAACACCTCCCTAGGGAGGCGTCCAGGAGGCATCCGGAACAGATGCCCGAGCCACCTCAGCTGTCTCCTCTCGACGTGGAGGAGCAGCGGCTCTACTCCGAGCTCCTCCCGTGTGACTGAGCTCCTCACCCTATCTCTAAGGGAGCGCCCAGCCACCCTGCGGAGGAAACTCATTTCGACCGCTTGTATCCGCGATCTTGTCCTTTCGGTCACTACCCAAAGCTCATGACCATAGGTGAGGGTAGGAACATAGATTGACCGGTAAATCGAGAGCTTTGTCTTTCGACTCAGCTCCTTCTTCACCACAACGGTCCGATGCAGCGACCGCATCACTGCAGACGCTGCACCGATCCGCCTGTCAATCTCACGCTCCATCCTTCCCTCACTCGTGAACAAGACCCCGAGATACTTAAACTCCTCCACTTGGGGGCAAGGACTCCCCACCCACCTGGAGAGGGCAAGCCACCTTTTTCCGGTCGAGAACCATGGCCTCAGATTTGGAGGTGCTGATTCTCATCCCAGCTGCTTCACACTCGGCTGCAAACCGTCCCAGTGCATGTTGCAGGTCCAGGTCTGATGGAGCCATCAGGACAACATCATCTGCAAACAGCAGAGATGAGATCCTGTGCTCTCCAAACCGGACCCCCTCCGCCCCCTGACTGCGCCTAGAAATTCTGTCCATAAAAAAACAATGAACAGAACCGGTGACAAAGGGCAGCCCTGGCGGAGTCCAACACGCACTGGGAACAGATCTGACTTACTGCCGGCAATGCGAACACAGCTCCTGCTCCGGTCATACAGGGACCGGACAGCCCTGAGCAAAGGGCCCCGGACCCCGTACTCCCGCAGCACCCCCCAAAGGGCACCCCGTGGGACACGGTCGAAAGCCTTCTCCAGATCCACAAAACACATGTGGACTGGTTGGGCAAACTCCCATGAACCCTCGAGCACTCGATGGAGAGTATAGAGCTGGTCCAGTGTTCCACGACCAGGACGAAAACCACTCTGCTCCTCCTGAATCTGAGGTTCGACTATCGGTCGGATTCTCCTCTCCAGTACCCTGGAATAGACCTTACCAGGGAGGCTGAGGAGTGTGATCCCTCTATAGTTGGAGCACACACCCTCCGGTTCCCCTTCTTGAACAGAGGGACCACCACCCCGGTCTGCCAATCCAGAGGCACCGACCCCGACCGCCACGCGATGTTGCAGAGGCGTGTCAACCAAGACAGTCCTGCAACATCCAGAGACTTTAGGTACTCGGGCGTATCTCATCCACCCCCGGAGCCTCTACCACCGAGGAGTTTGCCAACAACCTCAGTGACTTCGGCTTGGGTGATAGATGAGTCAGCCTCCGAGTCCTCCGTCTCTACTTCCTCTTCGGAAGACGTGGCAGTGGGATTTAGGAGGTCCTCAAAGTACTCCTTCCACTGTCCGACGACATCCCCAGTCGAGGTCAGCAGGTCCCCACCCGCACCGTAAACGGTGTTGGTGGAACACTGCTTCCCCCTCCTGAGGCGCCGGACGGTTTGCCAGAATTTCTTTGGGGCCGACTGATAGTCCTCCTCCAGGGCCTCCCCGAACTCCTCCCAGACCCGGGTTTTTGCCTCTGCGACAGCACGAGCTGCGGCACGCCTGGCCCGCCGATACCCCTCAACGGCCTCAGAAGTCCCACAAGCCAAAGAGGCCTGATAGGCCTCCTTCTTCCGCCTGACGGCATCCCTTACTTCCGGTGTCCACCACCGGGTTCGGGGTTTGCCGCCGCGACAGGCACCTGAGACCTTGCGACCACAGCTCCGAGCAGCCGCATTGACAATGGAGGTCGAGAACATGGTCCACTCGGACTCAATGTCCCCAGCCTCCCCCGGGATTTGGGAGAAGCTCTCCCGGAGGTGTGAATTGAAGACCCTGCTGACAGCGGGCTCCGCAAGACGTTCCCAACAGACCCTCACTATACGCCTGGGCCTGCCAAGTCTGTCCGGCCCCTGCCGTCGACTGCCGCCCAGATCCCTCCGCACCAGCCCCTTACGGATCCTCCTGCAGGTGGTGGGTCCACGGGAGGACGGCCCCACGTCACTCGTTTGGGTTGCACCCGGCCGGGCCCCGTGGGGAAAGGCCCGGCCACCAGGCGCTCGCCGTCGAGCACCCACGCCAGGCCTGGCTCCAGGGTGGGCCCCCGGTAACGCCAATCCGGGCGACGTAACTGGCCTTGGTTTTTTTTTTCATCATAGGGGGCTTGTGAACCGATCTTTGTCTGACCCGTCACCCAGGACCTGTTTGCTTTGGGAGACCCTACCAGGGGCTTGAAGCCCCGGACAACATAGCTCCTGAGATCATTCGGGCGCTCAAACCCCTCCACCACGTTAAGGTGTATAAATTAGTTATATATATAGCATTATTGTTTGTTATTTAAGTACATGTAATAGTATCTTTGGCAGGATATTATTTTGTTATTTTGTAAAGTAATTTCTTTATATCGTTTCGAAAGTACTTTACATGTCGACATGACCAAAACAGATTTCAAGGTTTCAATTTCAGTATCACAAAACGTGCGGTTGGTATTTATATTGGCAAACTTGCAAATTTTGCCAATATATTGGGATAGATGTTGTTGTGTTGAGACGGTTTTCACTAACTTTATTTGTAATGCAAAATAGGAATGGAGACGTCCAAGCTTTATTCAAATGTATATGTTCAATTTGAGAATTAAGAATGATTTTCCTCTAGGTAAGATTATATTACGGCATGTTATAGATTTTCTTATCCGTTTATTGGTGCATTTTCTGTTAAATTCACTGATCCTACTTTTAATTCAGGTATGATATTCTTACATTTCTTAGTTTTAGAAGAATTTTTATTAAAAGGTGAAACCTGGAAGGGATTGCTTTAGTTATATTTTGAAATTCTTTATATTTTATTGGAAACTTTTCATTTACAAACCTATCATAACTATACAATTCACCCTGATCTTCATAAATATCTGAAACAAATACAATACCATGATTTATCCAGTTCTCTTTATACAAGCTTTTGTTTTTTGGTAGTTATCAGAATCAGAATCAGAATCAGAAGGGGCTTATTGCCATTGTCAATTAACAAAATTCACAAATATAGGAACTTGTCTCGGCATTAAGGTGCAACATAAAACACTGAGCAATAATAAAAACAACATATATTCAATCAAAAGGGCATGCATTAAGAGACAATTTAAATATAGCATAGTATAAAATAAAAATAAAATAGGCATTACTATGTACACGAGAGTTAAATTTACAGTTGTAGTGCAGAAAGTGACAGTGCAGTGAGTGATTGAATAGTTGCAGTTAAAGTGGCAGGTGTTTAAGGAGTGTTCATGAGTCCAACGGCAGAGGGAAAGAAGCTATTCTTGTGGCGGGAGGTTCTGGTCCGGATGGACCGTAGCCTCCTGCCTGAGGGGAGGGGAGTGGTTCAAATAGACCATGTCCAGGGTGAGAAGGGTCAGCTGTGATCCGACCTGCTCGTCCCAGAGCCCCTGGAGACGTACAGGTCCTGCAGAGATGGAAGTCTGCAGCCGATCACCTTCTCAGCAGAACGCACAATGCGCTGTAGTCTCTGTTTGTCCCTGGCTGTGGCTCCAGCGTACCACACGGTGATGGAGGAGGTGAGGATGGACCTCAATGATGGCCGTGTAGAACTGCACCATCATCTGCACTTGCAGCTTGGCTTTCCTCAGCTGCCAGCATCCTCTGCTGGGCCTTGTTGATGAGTTAGCTGATGGAGGGCTCCCACTTGAGGTCCTGGGTGATGGTGGTGCCCAGGGAGCGGAAGGAGTCCACGGTGGTGATGGGGGAGTCTGTCATGATGAGGGGGGGCTGGAGGGCTGAGTCTTTCCTGAAGTCCACAATCATCTCCACTGTCTTCTGGGCGTTGAACTCCAGGTTGTTACCGCTGCACCAGGACACCAGCCGGTCCACCTCCTCCTGTAGACAGACTCATCCCCGTCCGAGATGAGCCCGATGAGGGTGGTGTCGTCCGCGAAACTTGATGAGTTTTACGGAGTCGTGGCTGGAAGTGCATCAGTTTGTGTACAGGGAGAAGAGCAGAGGAGAAAGTACACAGTCTTGTGGAGTTCCTGTGCTGATAGTTCGAGTGTCTGAGACATTCTTCCCCAGCCGCACGCACTGCCTCCGATCCGTCAGGAAGTCAGTGATTATATTCCCATTGTACCATATTATTTCCTTGTGGGGGGAGGGGATCGTGAAATCGTGAACATAACACATATCTCCATGCTAATAATCCTTGCTGGTGGAATTTTGACAAAATATCAGGTAATTTTGCAACATCATAATTGCAGCTACCCCAGTAGGCGCCACATGGCCGCCCGGGTGACTGATGCTCTTTATGCATGTCTCTCATGTCGCATCTGTCATCAAGTCACGTTCCTATGTTGTGAATTCTGTTCATTGACAATGGCAATAAATATATCCTGATTCCTGACTCCTGAGCTCATTAGGAATTTTAGTCCTCCAATTTGTTTTTGTTTTTTTGTGAGGTATAAAATTCCAGAAGCTTTTCTAAATATCTTTTTAACCATTCAACTTTAAACGTGTGATATAAATCAAAGAAATGTATTACATACAATCCACCTTCTGATCTAGCTGAACCACTTACTTAATTTTTAAGGAAAATGAATTGTTTATGTCTTTACATTATGGGTCATCAACATAGAGGGACAGAGTAGAATAAACAAATCTGGAAATACCTTCAGCTGTCATTTAAAGAACTCTGCCATAACTGGACAGACCTAATTGATTTGTTAGTTTGTATTTTAGGTTTAAAGTTAAGCTGTTGCCTTCAGCAATGTTTTTTTATTTGTAAATACCCAGATATTTAACATTATTTCTAATGGGGACATTGCAACAGACGGTCAGTCGTGGCTTGTAATAGTTTAGAAAATTGTGACTTATCTTTGAGAAACACTACAATGTCATCAGCTAATTGACTTTCTCTATCAAATTGTGTTAACCTTTGACATCAGGATTAATAGTGATGTGTAAACACAAAAGTTGAGCAGCAGGGAAAAATAAAAATGCTATTTTGGGACACCCTCGCTGCACGCCACGTGCAATACTGAATCTCTGAGGTATAATAAAACAGAACTAGTGATATCCTTATAAAGCATGCCAATTACATTTTCAAGTGCATTGTGCATTATAATAGAAATAAGAATGCTTTGTAAAAAATCTTAAAAACAATGATAGGGTTGCCCTTTTTTTGATTGAATATATGTTGTTTTATTATTACTCAGTGTTTTATGTTGCACCTTAAGGCCGAGACAAGTTCCTATGTTTGTGAATTTTGTTCATTGACAATGGCAATAAACTCTTTCTGATTCTGATTCTGATTCTGATTCAGAGTTTATATTATCAGAGTAGTCTATTAGATCGAGAATCAATGTCGGTTTGACATTCATTTGGTTTTTACTAATAATTTTTTGTAAATATTGTTTGAATAATTTGGAACCAGTCACTTCAAGGAACCAGTCACCCATTTAAACTCCAGTGTGCGTAGACACTGGGGACAGGGCGGGTTAAGTGTCTTGCCCAAGGACACAACAGCAGTATTCACCTCTACCGGGAAATAGAAAAAACAGGGTAGTTTCAAAACTAGCTTTGGGCACAACATAAACGACCAATACAGTATACAGTATGTTATATTGTGAAATACATAGCTGTAACTATAAGAGGAAAGCTTTAAGCCTGTTCTTAAATGAAGAGACTGTGTCGGCCTCCTTAACATGGACAGGAGCTGATTCCATAACACAAGAGCGTGTTAGCTAAATGCTCAACCTCTTACTGTGCTTTTAGAGACTGTTGGGACCACCAGAAGTCCAGCATTTTGAGAGCGAAGTGATGTATTTGGATGATACTATTGCATCTTTGAGGTAGGATGGGGCCATGTCGTTTATGGCTTTGAAAGAAATGTGATTCTAAACTCCACAGGTGTAAGTGAAGAGACTCGAGCTCCGGTGTAATGTGCTCTCTTCTTTTAGTTCCTGTAAGTAATCTTGCGGCTGCGTTTTGAACTAGTTGAAAGTTTTTTATGGAGCTTTTAGGACACGCTGCGAGCAGGGAGTTTCAGTAGTCTATTTTAGATGCATAGATAAGTTTTTCCAAAACCCTTTTTTTTTTAGGGAAAAATCAAGGTCTGTTACATTGCCCTGAAAGGTGTTAACGGGGCCCTACCCTGGAGCCAGGCGAGGCAATTGATCGATTCATAAATTAATCAATCACATCCAAATACGGGAACAGAATTATTAGAGAATAAAGTTAGCTTCCGTGGGCGTGTCTCTCTCTGGAATGTCTGTGTTCCCTATTGTGACGAGCAGTGCGTGAAGAAGTCAGGAGTAACAGGTTTGCTCATATTAGGTTTTAATTTTTGAACTATAACAACCTCAAAAACAGTCAGTACAGGGTTTTTCTCTCAACACCCTAACTTCCTTGTGGTCCAACTTTGACCACCCCCAAAAACTTCCCAAAAACCTTTGCGGCCAAGTTATAACGCTACACAGCCCCCATATAGCATGATTAGCTGTCCCCAGTAATCCAAATGTCTACCACAAAGTCTCTCAAATAAGAGGGGAGTCTCCGCTGTCTCCGATGCGCACAAAGTAGATCACCACTGGTAGACTCAGGGGGGCTACCCAGTAAAGGCTGGATTTGGTCCTCTGAAGGGACTGCCGCCGAGACCAAGGGTTAGCAAGGAGCAAGACGGTCTTTGTGAAGAACTACTACGCTACCCCTCTGAGATAGTTTTACCCAATACACAACATCCGACAGCCTCTCAAGGACAGTGCAGGGATTTACGATGACAACTTTTCAAAGAAATGTCGCCCCTCGAGGCAACCACTGTTACAATTATGGGCGTTATACAAATAAAATGAATTTGAATTGAACAAATCAACTCTTTGATATCCCGCTTAATGGAGGAAGAAGACACTGGAGCGTTTCAGAGGAGGAAGCCCAAGAATTATGTTTTTGATCGTCCAGATGGAGCCAGTGCACCCTGGCGAGTTCAACATCAGCGGTGGGAGGAGCAGCGTGCTAGTGCGCCCAGACCGGCTACCTCGACCAGGAAGACGAGCGCCCCCACCCTGGAGTCCGAGGCACGCAAACCACACACGGCAGGCAGAGCACCGGGACAGCGGCGTTGTGTCAGTGAAACCCAGAGAAATGGGCCGCAGACCTCCCCTACAACAGGGAGGAGCCTAGTAAATTTCTATTTATATATCTATACAGTATATAGTATTTACTTTGGTAAGTGAATGGATCTGTTAAATTATGACGATGATGTCACACAGCCCCAACATTCAGCGACATCACCAACATTCCGCCACTCTAAGCGATAGGGAAAAATCCCACATTTGAAGACGAATCCCGAAAAATTACAAGACAGAGGAATACCAAAAGCAATAGCAATAATCAAACAAACAATATATACAAAATGAACTTTTAATGACATGAATGAATATCGGACAAGAAATGCAACCTCAAAAACGGGAATGGAAAATAATGAAACCAGAAACTTATTGGCAGGAAGCCATTGCGAGTAACTGCGTAATGCATGTCACACAGCCCCAACATTCCGCGACATCACCAACATTCCGCCACTCTAAGAGATAGGGAAAAATCCCACATTTGAACATAGGAACAATAAGTGCCTGCATTCCATTGCAGTCACTCAATAATGTGTGAGTGAGTGCGTTCGTTCAGTCTCGCGATGTTTCCCTGCACACTGTTGCAGCGTTGGACTCTGGTCTCGCGATAGCACCTCCAACACTCGTATCTTCGCCGCGTCGTCGCCGCTTTGTTCATTATCCTCCTGCGCACGACAACAGCGAAATGGCGTCTGCTCCAGGCAAGTCTTACGTTGGAATTTTAAGTTTAATATATGCGCTGTATGTTAAGCGAAATGTGTTTTGATTGTTATGTTTGCAATAGTTTTAGCGGGATTATTGTTTGGTTAGTTAAAGCTTCACGGTGTTCTCCGGCCGTAGCATTTCTACGCAGGCCCCAAAGCCTCCCGCACCGGGTGTTTTCTATGAAAGGGTTTCTTTACTCCTTTTGTAGCATCGATAAATGTAGTTGTTAGTTTTTTATGCGGCAGTGTTTTTGTTTGGGGGATTTATTTCCTTTTTAGAATAGAGGCTATTCAAACGTTAGCGCCTGTGTAATGTCGTCGGCCCACAAACGTGCAGCTAGCGTTAACTGTTAGCACTGAGCTAGCATTAGCCGCGCTCGCGCGCAAACCTTCGGTTCATCAGTAGGTGACATTGTTGTTATTATTCATGTTTAAACTCGGGTGTTTCCTCCACAGATTACAGCTCCTACAGCCAGGCTGGTGCTCAGCAGGGGTAAGTAATACACACGGAAACATCTATAAACTTATATTGTTGAGTAGAAGATGCTTACTGCAAATGTGATCAATTGTGTTTTAGGTATGCCTCCTACAGTGCACAGCCCGCACAGGGTTATGGACAGTCCGCTCAGGTTAGTACTGCTGTTGCCATATTCTCCTCTTCTGTGGTTCCCATGTGCAGCTCATGTGTTGTCTTTGCAGCAGGGCTATGGGCAGCAGCAGAGCTACACTTCCTACGGCCAGCCCGCTGCAGCGGACAGCAGCTACAGCCAGGCCACTCCTGCTGCAGGAAGCTACACTGCTCAGACACAACCACCACAACAGTATGGTTCTTCATATGGACAGGCCGCTTCAAGTGAGTTCTTTATGACTATATAACATTGAACCCAGTGACACAAGTGCCCAATACAAGCGATCTCAGTCCCACACTAAAAAGCAACTTGTGTAGTCGTTGGCGGTACTGAGATGCGCATGTTTCAATATTATTATGTTTTACATCAATAACGGCTCGTCATTATTTGGGTCTATTGTAAAATGGCTAAAAGAAACAGATTTTGTAACTCTGAACCTGTTGCTGACCATTTCTATTGTCTGTGTTGACAGCGGCATACCCGGCAGCTCAGTCCACTACAGCCCATGGTTATGCCCAGTCTGCTCAGGGTTATGGAGCCAGTGGATATGACAGCACTTCTGCTACTCCAGCAACCGCTCAGTCTTATGGTTCCCAGTCTGGTTATTCTGCCCAGTCCACATACCAGGGCTATGGTCAGCAGGCCGCCACCACTGCTCAGCAGAGGTATGTCTCTTGCCAGAAGTTAAATATTGTTCCCTCTCTTTCTGGCAATTGAATGCTCACTATGCAGTTACAGCTCTAATGGCCAACCTGCCAGCTACAGCCAGAGCAGCTACTCTCAAACGGCAGCGTACAGCCAACAACAACCTGGCTATCAGGCTCAGCAATCGGGCTATGGGCAGCAGCAAGGAGGCTACCAGCAGCAAGCCCAGCAGCAGACGGCTCCTCCTGCCTACGCCCAGCCGAGCGCTGGTTCCTATGGGCAGCCCCCTGCCAGCCAGTACGGCCAACCGGGAGGACCAGCCGGCTACAATCAGGGCAACCATTACAGTAAGATGCACCACTCTACTGGAAATTAAAAGGATATGTTGAAACTGACTCTGCAAATGTGCCTTTTCTCCCCAGACAGCTACCGTCAGGATGGCCAGGGTGCGGGCTCTGGTTATGCAGGTCCCGATGGTTCCAGGTACCCAGGAGGTGATGGCAGGGGCCCAGGCAGGGATGGGTTTGACCGTGGAGGCATGATGCACAGAGGGCGTGGAGGCCGTGGCATGGGGTAAGTGTCGCTCTGGAGTGTTAACCCCGTCTTTTCTTTCAGGTGCTGAGGTCAAAGGGGTAGGGCTGGGACAAAACAAGCACACAGCTTGACGATTGGTCAATCAATAATCATCCAAACAATTTTGTTTTGGTCAGTCCTGCCTTTAGTTGGCCAAAGGTAAGAAACCTGTGCATTATTAGTAGGTTACAAGGTTTGAGTCTGAAGGTTCATTGTTAGGGCATGTGCAATCTGACAGTTAGGTGTCTTTAGGGTTAAAGACTTTTTATTCACACAATTTCATTAATTTGGGTCCAATCATTTGAGAAATTAATCAGCAAATTATCAACTGTTCATACATTTATCTGAACGTAAACTACAAAAAGTGAACACACAACTACATGACGAGAGAGTGCCTTTCATTCAGCCCTTTATTTTTACGCTGCTCTTTTTAGATTTTTTTCAAAGTTACACTATTGGGTGAAGATCCATGGTGTGTTTAAGAGTTTAATCTAATTTTGAATCGTGGCGTAACTGGAGTATTTTTGTATTGTCACAATATAAAGTTGAATAGGTTTTCAAAAACTCTGGTCGCTGTGGGTCATTAAAACACTCCATATTAAACTGAGCTGGTACCAGATGGCTTTCGGAGGGTTGTGCTGTGTTTGGGCGTACTGAAGGCTCTCAAGTCAATCATTATGATAAAACTTATAAAAGGCTTTTTTGGTGACTCATAATGTGCAAGAAAACAAAGTTAAGTCAAAAGTGGTGTTTAAAGGGAAAAAAAAAAGGGCCGCTCTATTGGGTGGTAATAATCACTATGTGGTTCATAATGGGGTCTGTCAAGTGGACTCCTGAGGGAAAGACTGCTTCACACGCTGCTTCTGAGCTGCTGTAGTTTTAAAGGAGTCAGGCAGAGCATGTGCCCAGGGCTTTCATCAGCTTTGAATGGAATGTATTCATAATGCAGCCCTACTGTAGTTTTTAATGTTTTAACCTACAAAGTGAACCTTTTTGGCAAATGTACAGTGTCTGACAGGGGGCAGAATTTGAAGATTGTTTTATTTGGAGGAGGATGCCTTTCCATCACTCAAAGTGGCAGGCCTATTCCTTTACCCACAGACCGTACTGCTCTGACTCAGTCTTGTGCACGGACAAGCACCACTTTCACCAACACTCCCGTTTATGTGTAGAGCCCAATTTATTAAAAAAAAAAAGCAATTCAGTGTGTTCCACCCATAGAATGCATTAACATCACAAACTATAAGAGCAGGGGACTCTTGGCTTTGACACATCAAATGCATCGTGCACATGTACACTAAAGAGAAGTAGGACATCTAAGGCAGGACAGAGAGTGTTCTAGGGTAAATGCTTAACAAAGTCGAGCTGTTAATTGCCCTCGGGGCATAAATAGTTTGTACTTTACACAGAAAAACAATGGATCATGTGAACAAAGCTGAGAAATCCTAATTCATGTCTACAAATATGCTAATGCAGAACTAGTTCTGGTTATTGTTTTAAACTAAAGCAAATTAATGTCCAGACGACTCTGCTTTTTTGAACAATGGTTAAGTCTTTATTCACATGAGTTCCTGCTGTTCAGGTGTAGTCTTAGTGTTACAGAAGCTTAGTTTAGTCAGCCTTGGCACAGGTCTGTTTTTGTGTTATGGGCATGTGGGGAGGGGTCCAGAATGTGTGTTTTAATTTTGTTGGTGTTTTGAAATACAATTTAACATGCTTTGTCACATTTATACCGTACAGGTAACAGTGAGAGCCATTAAAAAGCGTCTATTCTCTAAACACTATCTGTACTCAGTGCAGAGGAGCCAGCTTAAGCAGCCAGAGGGAGTAGAGCAAAGATTCGGGGCTGCCTTTTTCAAGAACTCTGGATTTTCTTTTCTTTTTATACGAGCATGATGGGTATTTGATATCCTCAATGGTTCAATCTGTTCACGACCTGGTAAACTGTAATTCTGTGTTTGGTGTTTAAAACAAATGTAACGGTGAATTTTATATTTATTTCAAATGTTGACCAGTTTTGTACATTTCTTTTTGTTTTTCCCTCTTTTATTTTTTTTTTTTTTTTTTTTCGTTTTTAAACTGTAATTGCCTACTGGGTAGAACTATGCATCTAAAAACCTTGTGCTTGCATTCCCTAAGGAAGTTCATTGTTTCTCCTTGTTACTATAAGCTGTTTTATAACTTGTTCTGTTAACAAACCAATGACTACAGATGAGTAGATGGATCCCCAGTTTGCTTTGGGAGTTGTTCTGTTAAAATATTCCACATGTTTGCATTAACCCCTCAATCAAGCCACTTGCTCGAGCCATGGGGAGTGGCTGTAAAAGAGAAATCGCCTTCATATCTGCATTTATTCCCCTAACAGCGCTGGAGACAGAGGTGGCTTCAGTAAGCCTGGTGGTAAGTTGACGAGTTACACTGGTTAGTCAATTCAAAGCTTTAAACTTTTGTGACAAGTATGAGTATCCACTGGTTTTACTAAATAATGGGAGTTCATGTTCCAACCCTGATTCACTTTGGGTATCTGGTACCATTCAGCCTTGTATTATGGTCAAGAATCTTTGAAGGGTTTTGACCTCTTGTTCTGGTTACGGTGTATTTTTACGCAAACCCCATCAGCTTTTATCTGGGTTTTTGAGTTTACACATTTTAGATTCAAACACTTTCAAAAGGGTTTGAGGTATTTTAATTAATGCAAAGATGGTAATGACAGTGTACCAAAACATCCCATTTCAATATGGCTGACAATAACTAAGTGCCTAAAAGTTGGAGTTTAGTGTTCCTCAGTTGTTTGTTCAAGCACTCATTGTTGTTTAATTTCTTTCCTCTGGAACCATAGGACCGATGGGCGGCGACGGAGATCGTGAAATGGGTACGTAAAACGTGTCTACTGTAAACCTGTGGAGAGGCGTGAACGTTGTGATCGAGCTGTATGCCATCACATTTTCAGGACGTCCTGAGGAGCAGGATGACTCTGAGAACAGCACCATCTATATCAAAGGACTCACTGAGAATGCCACTGTGGATGAGATGGCAGAGTTCTTCAAGCATGTTGGTCCCATCAGGGTAAAAACACAAAGATGTCTTCTGATGGAGTCTGAGATGATTGGATTTTTCATGTTGAATTTTTTGTTGCAGAATGAACGCGGCGACTTGGAAAGCCTGCTATAAATTCTCTATGAAGACAAAGACACTGGCAAGCCCAAAGGAGACGCCACTCTGTCCTACGAGGAGCCGGTCTGTGCGAAGGCTGCTGTGGAGCATTTTGATGCCGCTTTTAAAAAAAAAAAAAAAGGCATGAGTGGTCTAAGCAGATACCTGTTTTAATTCTAGGCAAAGAGTTCCAGGGCAGGAGGCTGAATGTGTCCATGGCCCGCCGTAAGCCTATGATGGGCGGGATGAGGGGTGGCATGCCCATGAGAGATGGCATGATGGGCCGAGGAGGTATGTACTGGCAAATGACGCCGTCTGCATTCTCGAGTTAAGACTAGTGCAGTCTGAAATGTACTTGTATTCTGCAGGTATGATGGGCCGTGGCGACAGAGGTGGGTTCGGGCCAAGAGGAGGACCTCGTGGAATGGGCCGAGGTGGACCTACCGGAGGCAACATGCAGCAGAGAGCTGGAGACTGGGAGTGTCCGAACCCGTACGTCTGCCTTCATTCTACATTACACATTACACTGCAGTGCAGCCATGAGCCTGGCTCATGGTCGACGTCACAAATGACTTCTTGCTTTACTATTAACATTTTCATATTGGTCTGCCCTCTGGTGGCAGCGTTTGTCATGATGAACCCGATGGAAGAGCCATATGGAGACTTGACTTGGGTTGTTTCTTGCAGGGGTTGCGGAAACCAGAACTTTGCCTGGCGCATGGAGTGCAACCAGTGCAAGGCCCCTAAACCTGATGGTCTTGGTGGAGGTCCTCCGTTCCCCCCTGGTGGTGACCGTGGCAGAGGGGGCATGGGCATGCGTGGAGGCAGGGGTATGGATCGCGGCGGCCCGGCCGGAGCAGGACCAGGCGGCCCAGGCTTCCGTGGGGGCTGGGGTGGTGACCGCGGGGGTTTCAGAGGGAGAGGAGGAATGGACCGGGGAGGATTCAGAGGCCGCGGGGGTCCACCCATGGACCGGATGGGCGGCCGTGGAGGCAGAGGGATGGGCCCTCCTGGGGGCAAGATGGACATGAGGTAAGGACACCAGCTTATACTCGACCTTGGAAAAGTCTGTCCTTTTGAGAATGAAGTGCTAAATGAGTGTTGATTTGCTTGTTTCAGGGAGCATCGCCAGGAGCGCAGGGACCGGCCCTACTGAAGTACTTGTTCCTCTCAAGGAACGTGATTTTTTTAAGACCCACTTTTATTTATGATTCCATGTCTCTGTGGATAAAGAAGTATCCTGTGAGGTTTCATTCACCAACTTTTTTTTTTTTTAGTTTGCCCATGTATATGCTTCAAACGTTTTTTCTGTGTTGTCTTTATTTTTTTTTAATACTGTTCTCACAATGTGTTGTCAAATGCAATATTTTTCATTATAGAAGTTCCTCCCCTTTCCCAAGAATTGCTTACTTGTGTGAGAGATTTGGGAAATAAAATTTTACTCAATTGACCTAAACGGTTCTGAAGTTTGTCTTTGCAATGTTACGACTGCCGTTCCATGTTTGGCCTCAAGGGGGCATCAGGTGCTGCACGGGTAGTGATATGTACTAAAGCCTTTTGCACTGGCTTCATAAGACGTTATTTTCGTATATAATTCTTGATAAATGTGTCACTTAATCTAGATATTAAGCCCTGCTCATTGCCTTCCCTCAGTGCTGTAAATGAAACATTTTGATCGTACAAGTTAAACACTGGTCCAGGGCGTGTTGAACTGTGGTTGCCTCAGCACGGGGCATTTGAATGGAAAACTGCTTATCCATTTGAGGTATGAGCATTTTTCAGAGATTCCTTCACATGGAGCCAGTGGCCCTCCTGGCCATCACACTGACAGTGCTCATGATGGTGTGCTTTTGAGACACAGAATTGTATGACAAATTTGAATGTTTAGCTTTAATCATGTGGCACCTTTTTGGAAACCCAGAGGTGAGCCTCACTGCACACATGCAGGGAAACTTAAGACAGAGCTGTATAGCTAAGCATGGAAAACACAGTAAATATGGTGCAGAAGAACACCTGGGCCAAATGTTTGCCACAGTCAAAATTGGGTCAAGTCAAGCAGATTTCCACATTTGTAACTGAAGGAGTGACACAGCCTTCACATTTAAAGTTCCCTCATTCTTCTGAGTCAGAAACTCACCAGAATGAGACGTGCCTGAGCAGGTCTGGAGTTTTACACTGGGCAAGTGTTAACTACATAATACATTAGTTTATCAGAAGGAATAGACACATTACAGTTGAAAGAGCATTTTATAACATTGACACTTAAAAAAAACAAAAAAAAAACTTGTTTATTCTGTCAGGGTATTGTTATCGATTGTATTGGTTTGCATTTATAGAACATAATCAAACACAAACGTTACAAATTCAAAATACATTAAAAAACACAATTAAACTACTTAAAAATACAAAATAATTGACATTGTGTATTATGCATCTTTAGTTGTCTACCTTTTCGTGTTAGTTAAACCCCACTGCTAACGTAACTCTGATGACAAAAGGACAAACAAATATATATATAGTGCTTTGAGTGAGCGGATGAATGAATGAATGAATGTTCTGATGTAGGCTATGGTTTTAACTTTATATTTCCATGGGCTGCAGGTGATGGGCCCCTTCCACCACGTCACACACTCTTGTTTTAAATATGTAACCTTTGAACAGCCCAAAATCCAACACGCACAAGATTGGCGCCGTCACAAACGTACAGTGAGCGCGTCCGGTGTGCGTGGGGCGTGAGCGCAGCGGCCCGGAGCGCACAGGGTTAAGTCGGTCCTCCTAATGGGATGTGATGCGGCTCTGCCCGGCTCTGAAGCGCAGCAGGTCGAGAGAGAGAGAGAGAGAGGCGGCGACATGGGCCGAGCGCGTCCCACCGAGCTGCTGCTGTTCCAGACGCGGACCCGTTCAACAATGCGACACGTGGACTCTGAACCCGGACCCAGGGAGAACTGAGAGATCGTTTGACTAGAATTTTTTTGTCCCAAGTGTCCAGCGATGCGTGCGCGAAACCGTCCAGCAAAGACACCCGTGCGTCCACGCGCCACTGCGGCTGCTCCGCCACATTCGCACCACAAGCGACGACGGGACGCGAAGAACCCCGGCATGGCTGCGTCTTCTGCTGCGCCGTCGTGTCCTCCCTGCGCTTCGTCGTCGTTTTTCGTCAGAACATAGAGCGCAGATCCGTCGTCGATAGCGGGACGCCAACATGGCTGATCAGAGCAGCACCAACATCCAATCGGCCGCGTCCAAAAGCATCAGGCCGTTTAAATCCAGCGAGGAGTACCTGTACGCCATGAAGGAGGACCTGGCGGAGTGGCTCAACACGCTTTACGAGCTGGAGCTGAGCGCGGACACGTTCGTCGAGGGCCTGGAGACGGGCTGCGCGCTCTGCCGGCACGCCAACAACGTCAACCGCGCCGCGCAGGACTTCCAGCTGGAGAACCCGGAGGCTGCGCGCAACATGAAGCTTCCCCGCAAAGACGTGGTGTTCCAGTCCCGAAACGTGACGCCCGGCTCGTTCCTCGCGCGGGATAACGTGTCCAACTTCATCAGCTGGTGCCGACAGGAGCTGTGGATCAAGGACGTGCTCATGTTCGAGACCAACGACCTGGTGGAGCGGTGCAACGAGAAGAATCTGGTGCTGTGTCTACTGGAGGTGGCGCGCAGAGGGGCCAAATTCGGGATGCTGGCGCCGATGTTGATCCAGCTGGAGGAGGAGATCGAGGAGGAGATCAGGGACCAGGGGTGTCTGAGGATGGAGGAAGAGGAGCAGCAGGAGGAGGAGAGCCCGAAGAGCAGGTGTAGTGTGAGGAGCAGGAGGAGTCCCGAGGAGGAGCAGGAGCAGGCCGAAGAGGAGACCTACGTGTGGCCACAGAAGAGAGTGCTGTGCGACATGAGGAACCTGGATGAACTGGTGAGTGGCTTGTGTTTCTATGCACACCAGAGATCGGATTACTGGAGTTATCAGATTATTCAATAACTGCATGAAGTTCTCAGTTACTGGTGGGCCTACATGAGGAAAACAATTTCTCAATTAAAAGTATCATATTGTTGTCAGGCTCTAGAATGTGATGATCTCATACTCCCACGTGGGGGCAGAGTCAGATTTCCCTCTTGATAATTGGACTTAAATAATATCTAATATCTACAAGTAAAATGTGTGCTGATTGTGTTTAATCTGATGATTTCTAGTAGTGACCACATTTGAACTGCATTGAGTTTAGCAGCCCTATGAAAGCATGAGGGAAAAGGTCCACTTTCAAATCTACTCAAGTCAAGTACAGATATCTGCATTTTGCACAAATTACAGATAAATATTGAAGGCTCGATTGATTGATATCGAACACAGTGCAGGATTTGTTTTTTGTTATTACAAAGTAATAACTCTTTAAATCTTTAACATAGTCGCTTTCAAAACAGAGCCTTGTGGATTCTTCTAAGGCTCTAACTCTTGAAGCTTATTTACTTCTTGAGTGAGTGATCATACAATAACTCAACATAAACTTGGGTGCTCTTTATTCTGAGCGACGAGAGTGTTCGGAATGGGCCTCGTTGAATCGTCTTCTTCAGTTTCACCTTGAGAAGACTATGGCTCCTTCCTGATGGCCGCAGAGTCTGTGGTCAATAGTTTGTGTTCACGTTCTAGAGTCAGATGATGCCATCATCTCAGGAGGGCAAGAGCCGTTATAACCGGATGGGACACTTACTGTTTGGAACAAACCTTGAACCTTTGATGCCGTGTTTGGATTGGCTCCACAGACCATCACCTGTCTCCGCTCAGTTCAAAGCCTGTGGAGTGTAGAATGTGATGTCTTGTGCACCGCTGGGCTCTGCGTTTGTCCGCCACACGGGGGTCTCAGGGTCTTCTGAGGGCCTGGGATTTGTGCACCCGCAGGTAGAAATGCTCAGGGGGGAGGCCAAAGCCCACTCTAAGTCCTTTGGTTTTGCTGATGTTTAGTTTGAGTCTGTCCTGGCCTTGTAACTGCACTGGAATGAACGGAACCTGATCTCACTAAACACTTCATCAATTCAAATGGCTGATTGTTTTTCATGCGCGGTCAGACCGGACTTTAAAGGTGCACTGTGTCACTTTTTACAGTGTCATTAAATAGGACTGCGATTCATTGACTAATCATGAGTCGTTGACTATTTAAAATATTGACTGCCGTCTTTTGATAGTAGTGATGGTTCTCTGGACTCGACAGACTCTAAAACGCATATGAAAACTGCAACAATATGAAATCAAACTGTCAAACAGAATATACTTTCTGATTTCTCTCCCTTTATTTATCCCTCAGTCACCAGAGTCCAACCTTTTATTTTTGTTGATAAGGTATTCAGAAAGTGTCACTGTACAATAACTTTTTTGATAAGTAGTCAAATAATATTATCTCTGATGCAAGCAAGAAAACCGTTTGGCTGCACCAGATATAAACCAGGTCTAAAAATCACATAGACATTGTGCTTTCCACCACTGCTAAAAGGACCTCCTTCTAAATTAGGAATGACTCAAAAAGGAATCAAATATGAATGAATGTCTTTAGATATGAAATACTTGAACTACTTTATTTCTCCTGTAAAAAGGAAGTAGTGTGAACTTGGCTGTAGGTTGAAGAACCACCTGATGTCATTCATAATTCAACAAGCTGGCCTGTGATTTGTGCTTTCCACATGTGCACATTCAGCACAGCTCCGTGGTGGTCTTCTCCCTCTGTGCACCATCACGCTGACGCCGTTGTCCCAGATTCACTGTGTCATTCCAGATTTAGAATTGAGTAGACCTGAAAGATGAATTGCAATAAGATCTAAAGGTGCGTTTGTCACTGCACCTCCTCGTCTCTCGTCCACCAAAAAAAGAATACTTTGATAACAAACATCTAGTTTACTCAAATACTTAATCAAATTTCCAAAATGCCCGCCGTGATTTTTTTCCATCTAATGTCCAGAAAATGAAGTAAGACATTTGAACCTGGTTGTATGTTCCAAATATGTGTCATTTTGGAAATGTTTACACATAAAATGCTCCTGGAACTTTTCCACATTTTGTCACGACCACAAACTTAAATACATTGTAGTGGATTTTTTATGAAAGAGCAAGATAAAGTTTGTAACATTTTACACAATTTGTAGTTTAAAAAGAAAAATAACTGTATGAAAAGTGCAGCGTGCAAAAGTATTCACCTCTTTTTCCTGAGTGGACGGTTGGTGTCAGAAGAGTCCTGACTGCTGAAAGATTGAATGTTGAACTAATGATTCAACTTGTGTGTCTAATCTCAGTATAAATGCAGCTGTTCTGTGAAGGCTAGAGAAGTTTGAGAGAATGTTGAGCAGCAAACGGCATCATAAAGTCCAGAACACACCAGACCGGGAGAAAGAGTGTAGAGAAGTTTAAAGCGTTAGAGTTAGGCTCTAAAAAGATTTCCCGAGTTATGAACATCTCACGGAGCACTGTTGAATCCATCATCCGGAAATGACAGAGTCTGGCACAACTACAAACCTACCAAGACATGGCCGTCCACCAAAACTTCCATCTGAACAAGGAGAGCTCTGACCACGGATGCAGCCAAGAGGCCCCTGGGAACTCTGGAGGAGCTGTGGGAACTCTGGAGGAGCTGCAGAGGTCCACAGGTGGAAGAAGGTGCTCTGGTGGCTGAAAACGAACACGGCACATGACTCTGAACACACCCTCCGTCCCCCTGTCAAACCTGGTGCAGCGCCACTTTGCTCTTTCACAAAAAATGCCCATACAATGTATTTAAGTTTGTGTTTGTGACTAAGACAAAATGTGGAAAAGTTCTGAATACTATTGTAAGCCACTGTACGTATGAAAATAAATGTTTTAAGTTTTAAATGTATATCCCTATTCACCTGCAGTGATTCTGCATCCTGAACTGATCGAATAAGGTTTTTTCTCAATCATCCGGAAAAATATTTCATCGCCTCGCACAGCCTGCCTTCAGAGCAGGGGTGGGATGATGGTGAGGATGATGAGGATGGTGAGGATGGTGAGGATGGTGAGGATGGTGAGGATGGTGAGGATGGTGAGGATGATGAGGATGGTGAGGATGGTGAGGATGATGAGGGTGATGAGGGTGATGAGGATGATGAGGATGATGAGGATGGTGAGGATGATGAGGGTGATGAGGGTGATGGTGAGGAGGGATGAGGATGATGAGGATGATGAGGAGGATGAGGAGGATGGTGAGGAGGATGGTGAGGAGGGATGAGGATGATGAGGATGATGAGGATGATGAGGAGCGGTGCATGAAGCGCTCTAACATGTTCTTAGATTCAGTGCTGTTAGCTCCTCCCTTCAGACGGATATAAGCCAGTGACTTAAACTTGGCAGCTGAGCTGAAGAAGGATGAGTGGCCAAATGTGTTCAGTTGCTGAACCGACCGGGTCCACACACACACACACACACACACACACACACACACACTGCCAACTCATGCTGCTGTTTCGATTCCATTGTGATGATGTGCAGCCCCTTTCCAATCATCTTCCAGTTTACAGCGAGGCCTATCGTGCTTAAACACTGGTGGGACATCTCTGTAGATGTTAGGACCTCTGGGACAGGATCCATGTCACACTGGCAGAGACACGTGCTCCACATGTGCCCAGCATACTCTCATTCAAACAATATCCAGCTTTGTACTTCAGACTTCACTTGGTTTGGTCGGAGAAGCTCCAAAAGCATGTGTCCAACTGTCTGTCCTCATGTGACTGAGAAGCTTCTGGGCAAACAGAAGGTCTCCCTGTGTTCATAGATGCTCAGAAACAAAGTGTGACTGGATATTAAATAATACAGACCCTTTAAGATATAGAAAAATACACTTTTACACACTTTGTGAACATTGTCAATTCTAGATTGGAGCAAACGTTTCAGTGGAACATAATGTGGTTTAGACGTGAGGAATGGGGATTAACCTTAGACTATCCCAAAATATGACAGATCCAGGTGCTTTTGTCAAAGGAAAAGCAGTTGGAGACAGTGAGTTTAGTTCAGTCTTTATGTGAACGGACAATGTACAGAGACTTTAAGCTCCTAAGAAACACCAGATTATAACTAAATATGATACACGATGCGCTCAGCACGCTCAGCCTGAGCCTGGTTTAAACACATGAGCTTCGATTAGCCTTTATTGTTCCCGGATGGAAATGTGTCCTCTGCATTTGACCCATCCTTCAGCCGCTGAAGGAGCAGTGCAGGACTGCCTTCGCTGGAAGATTTCATCTATTGAGCATGTTTTTAAAAAAATTACAATCATTATATATTGTTTTACATTTTTATTAAAAAACATAATAATGATTAAAAAAAAGTTTTAGTTTTAGTTTTTTAGTTTCTTTTGGCTTTTTTCATGCTTATATAAGATACATTTACATGGCATTTAATGTTGTACAGAGACCAAAGGGAGCAGGCTGAAGCTTATGGGCGCCGACCCCAAACCATTTCATATTCAGAGTATACACACAGATACAGAACAGAGAACTTCCTTGTGGCACAGATCTAATACATTACTTATATAATAAAATCACTTCCTAATTGTCCATGTGCAGTCATTTCTACATTGATTGTAAATAGACTTGTCCATACCAAGGCACGTACGCTCGAGTGGCTGTGCCTCTTTACAGCCCTGTACACAGAGGAATGTCCGTACTCAAGCACACACCACAAACGTGCACGTGTGCTTATCTATGAGCCTTTGGCCTTTTTTCCTGCCGCCAGAGGTACATTCCAAAGGTATCCGTTTATTGTGTCCATGGCAGGAGTTTTGACGCCCAATATTTCTGTGCAACAAGACAGTCCCAGAACACGGGATCATTGTGGATGTTTTGGGTTGATGGGGGAAACTGGAGCACCCAGAGGGTCCGCGGGGGCCGGGGGGAACGACACACGGAGCTAGTTACAGTAGTTAGAGTTACAGCTCAAAACACCGTGCTCTTTCACACAACCAAACTCTTCCCGGTCGCACTCGTGAGTTTAAATCCCGCCGCTCTCTCCTCTGTTGAGCTTTAGTCGCTGCAGGTCCGGATCAAGCTCTGTGGGAAACAAAAGCGCCACAAGTCGTTCCGCGCGCCACAGAATCACGTGTTTTTAATAAAATATATAAATTAAACGAATCATCGAGGTAATAAAATAAGAATCAAAGCTTTTTTGTAATCGAATTACTCAATTCATTTTTGATGAAGGCAATATCATGATTTTTATCTTTCACCGGACAAAAACGTACAGAAATGTTAAACCCACTATATCACCAGATGCATTATATACTTTACTACAAATCATTCTTTTGTGAGGCTCAAATACAAATTTGAGGCTTGATAAGAGTTAGCAAACTAACTGGAAATTCAAAACTGTTATTTTGTGTTTGAAGAATAGTATTTAAATCTGATGTCAGTTCATCTCTTCATTTGCCTCCAGTCGCCTTCATTCCCAGAGATGAAACATTCTGATGCATTTGAAAGGGTCTGAATGCTTCTAAATGTCTTTCATGTGCGTTTGTGATGAGGCTGATCACATGTCTCTACATGGGGTTGACCTGGTGCTGTAAGTTGCTCAGCTGTTTGTAAATCAGTACTCATTACCAACGGACATCATAACGTGAGAATAGAAACATTTAAACTGTATCTGGATTTGAAGGCTTGGTTTGAATTTGAGTCGTATGTTGCAGCTTGATCCCTACCCGCACACCTGTTCCCCAGCTCACCCTGCCCTCCTTCTGTTTACTGTCAATGGGATTATCCAGAACACTGCCCACTTTTCCTCTTACTGCTGACTCTGTCCTCAAGCAAGGCTGAACCATTTAGTAAGGGAGAAGACTGGAACATGCACTGCATTGGTGTGAAGGACAGCATCTGGACAGAGTAAGAGCCTTTGGAGACAACAGAACTGTTCCATGCTGTGCCATGCCTGTTCACCTGCTGGAGAGGTTCATATTTGCATAGAAGGGAGTGGAGCGTGGCCTGGAGTAGGGCAGGTCTTGGTAAATGGCAAACGATCGGTGGAGCTGCATTTTTCAAGAGATCAAAGAGATGTTGATCAGCAGCAGTGTCACTCTGAGGAGAGGTCACATGCACGGGAGAGAATTAACCTGCAGGTGTGTCGTTACACCAGGAGGGGCAGTCACGATTACTACTGATTCATCTTGACCAGTATTTGGTACATTTGAATGACCACACTGTGGTAATTATTGCAAAGCATTAGCAACAAGTGATAGTGTTTATATCTTTGAGAACTCATGACTTATTCATGCAGTGTAAATGCTCTGCCAGAAGATCCAGCAGCAGTATTGATTATGTGTCACCGTTTCATCAGAGCATTAGGCTGCTCTCTGGGGCCGGGCTGGGATCGGAGCATGTGGACCTGGCAGACTGCTCATGTTCTTCTGTCTGGAGACGAAGTCACATGTTGAGATTCTGTGTACAAGAAATGATATGAGGGGAAAAACAACCTCACATTGACCGATCTTGGTTTTTGATTTTATTTGTATTATTATTATTGAATACATTTAATTATTGACCTTTTATTTAACCAGGAAACTCCCACTGAGATTTAGAATCTCTTTTTCAGGGGAGTCCTGGCCCCAGAGGGGAGGAGCCTATTGTACATGTTTTCGGTGGTAGGGGAAACCAGAGCTCCCGGAAAGCAGAAATGGCTTTCAATATCGATTTCATGAGTATAAACAAGACAGACTTTTAAACGATGTCATTCAACACAAATGTATTCCTTCTAAAAGACTGACAACAACTCCAAACCACATGGTTTTACTGGCAGAGGATTGGCTGTAAACATCTGCATTAAAAACACCCAAGCCATCAGACATGGATTAATTACCCAGGATTTTCTTCTAATTTGAGGAGGGAATGCAGCAAATTGCAGGTACATTTGGCGATAAAGGCTGGTACTTTTCCAACAGCTCCTCCAGCCAACACCAATCACACCGAAACTGAAAGATACTCACAAGGACACAGTCGAGTGGCCAGGAAACTGGAGGTGCAGAGGAACATTTCTGAGCCAAACAGATATACGTGTATATGTTGTGTATATATTTCGATATACACACAGAGCCATTTCTTTCAGATATCGTTCACACATTTGTCTGAGCGGCCCATTGTTGTGCCACTGATCCACAGCCCTCACCTCACGGTGCAGTGATCTGTGCCCACGATCCAGCATCTTCACTCTGAAGAGGAGTGGACCAACAGGACACAATCTACAACCTGTTCAACTGCACCACGAGGCAAATGGTGGTCACACCAAATACTGACAGGTTTTCTGACCCCTCCACCAGTCTGACCAGAGGGTCAGACGGTCAGATGGAGCAGGGGTCAGATGGTCAGACGGAGCAGACCAGAGGATCAGCAGACCAGACAGAACAGAGGGTCAGACAGAGCACAGGGTCAGAGGGTCAGACAGAGCAGAGGGTCAGACAGAGCAGAGGGTCAGAGGGTCAGACAGAGCAGATGGTCAGACAGAGCACAGGGTCAGAGGGTCAGACAGAGCACAGGGTCAGAGGGGTCCAGACAGAGCAGCAGGGTCAGAGGGAGACAGACAGGGTCAAGGGCACAGAGCAGAACATGGTTCAGACAGAGCACAGAGTCAGGTCAGCAGAGCACAGGGTCAGAGGGTCAGCACAGAGCAGAGGGTCAGACAGAGCACAGGGTCAGAGGGTCAGACAGAGCAGAGGGTCAGACAGAGCAGAGGGTCAGACGGAGCAGAGGGTTTTGTTTGGAGAGTTTTCTAATCTCTGGTCCCCTCTGCCGTGATGGGATTAGAGTCTGTGTGAGTGAGTGGACTCGTCTCTAATCTGAAATCATCTGGGTAATTTGATCAAGATGGCCTCTGTGCTGTTGTTATGCAACAGGACCAACATGGGACCTAATTAAAAGTCACATTTCGGAGGACTTTCTGGCCCAAAGGTTTTATTAGACAGGACTAGGGATATTCTGATTTGATTTGAGCCAATATTTGTCTGGCTGCTGTAGCGATAACCGATAATGGCAGATACTGATATTTACATTTTTAATTCCATAACAAGGCCCTCAAATCTTTGAGTTAAATTCACAAATGATCTTTTCACTTACACTGAACACATATTTAAACGCAACACTTTTGTTCCCTGTTTTTCATGAGATGAACTTTTTTCTATGAACACAAAAGACCCTTTCCTCTCTAATGCTTCACCCGTCCAAATGTCCATGATGAGTGCATCTGGCACATTTCAGTCTCTTTCATACTCACTGATCCAGGCCCATCTTCACATCACTTAGTAAGAAACTTGTTTGTAAAACTTGCTGTTACATGAGGCCAGTGTAAGTGCAGTTGTTGTGATGATTCTTCTCTGAGGTCGAGTCATCTTGCTGCATCAGCTCCGTCAGCTGCTCGGCGTTCACTTTAGCCTCCGTGTCTTGGCCCTCGAGCGGACTTTCTGTTTCATACTCGCGGCCCTCCGTGCCCTTGCACACACCTAAACTCCACACTGAGTTTCAAATGCGCAGTTCTTTCCTCTGTTGTTCAGTCTATATCTAAATAATAACAAAAGTAATTATGGAATGTATTTATCTGGAATATAACATCATTTGTTGCATTGATTGTGGTAAACATAAAGACATTTCGATACATAAATATATTTTTGTCCCATTTGCTCTTCTATTTCCTTATTACTCATTCAAACAGGACAGTCGCCCTTCGAGGCAACTGCTGTTGTGATGTTGGGCGTTACAAAAATAACTTGAATTGAAATTGAATTGAGTTGTAGTGTGAAATGTGGAGAGAGACTGTAGAGACATTCGCCAATTATTTGAAGATGGAAATCTGGACGCTGCTGTGGAGACCACATGCCTAGAACCACTGCACTCTTGACTTCTTCACACATATGGACAGAGATGCCAGATTAGGAATCCGCGTTCCTTTCTTATAAATTGCGAGTTCCACACACACGTTTGTACAGTCCAAGGCTTCATCTGCTGAGCTGAAAAGTTGGTTATTCATAAATCACTTTGATTGTCAAGGACACTGGAACCTGAAAGTGTTATTGAGCATAAACAGCAGTTATTATACCTTTAGGGCCGTTTATTATAGATTTGCGTGCACCAGGAAGTATGAAATGATGACTTCATATTCAATGTCATGAACACGACCTGTTCCCATGATGCACATCTGCTTCTGTGTGCGGTTGATCCTGTGCATTAGTGGCTGCAGCAGGATTACAGCGCCACAGCCCTGTCCCCCCCTCAGGCACTGTGGGCTGTAACCTTTGTGCATGCTAACCTTTGTGCAGTGTGTTTTCATCATAATGTCTCCATCCTCCTTTATTGAACCTGAAGTGTCCTCGGGCTAGTGACGAAGGGTAACGCCATCATACTGCGGACCCTACTGACCGAATGACCTCTTTATGGGACCAAGTGATGAGGCGTAGAGGAAGACAAGAGGAGGTTATGGAGGTGAAGTGGTGTGAGGGAAGGTTCAGAGGGTCGAGTTGGATAGAGAAAGAAAACTATGATTAAATGATGCATTTCCCTAAAGCGGGTTGTTTTATACAGATGTCAGGAATGAGTCTGTTTTAGAGTCGATTGCTCTCAGCAGATGAAACAAAAGCTAAGCACAATGACAAAGTCATGCATAGTTAGAGTCAGCAACTTTTGCACTGAATACGTTGCTGTGTCAGTCCATAATGTGGTTATTGCGTCACACGTAAAACACGTCACACCAACATCATGTGACGCTTCTAACAAAGACGGAAGTTCCCGTCGAAACGTGTCAAGGTAATCACGTCACATCTTATCTATCGTCGGATATAGAACAAACACCAACATTGATTTACGCGGGTTTGGTACCGTCTTCACTGGTAGAGACATGACAATAGCGCCATCTGCAGTCTGACTGCTTCAGGACAGTGTCCCGGGTGTGTGTGGGTAAAAAGGCCCCCTCATCCTGGATAATAGTCCCTGGGGCAGGTTTTAGATTGGGATGGGGTTCTTTTGCTCTAGGCTGGGTGGTATAACTCCCTCGACGAAAATAATGATTTTATTCCATTTCAGTTTGAGTTTGAACTGAATATTATCAGATGGGTCTTATTATGAGGGTACCTGCTTCTTCTGCTCACACCCACACCCGCTCTTGTACCCCCACACCCGCACTTGTACCCACACCCGCACTTGTACCCACACCCGCACTTGTACCCTCACACCCGCACTTGTACCCTCACACCCGCACTTGCACCACCCACACCACCACACCGCACTTGTACCCCTCACATCCCCCATTGTTAGCCTAACCCGCCACTTGTACCCTCACCCACACCCGCACTTGTACCTCCCCCGCACTTGTACCACCCCGCACTTGTACTCACCACACCCACCCGCACTTGTACCCTCACACCCGCACTCGTACCCTCACCACACCCTCAGCCTCGCTCCCGCTCCTGCCGCAGACTTCCTCAGTATTCTTCTTCAGTGGAGTGGAAGATCAGACATGAATGGCCGGCCCAGATTGTTCTGTCCCTTTTATTACAGCGTGTGTCTCTAATGGGACGATATCTGAGCCAAAGTGCGCGGTACAGTTCAGTTACGCCTGACACACTTTAATTATGTGGGCCAGAATAAGCCACTGCACCGGCCCACTGACATCACTGTGACAGTCGACAGAGTCTTGTGGAGTGTTTGACATGCACTGAGCTTCGACCTGCGGCGATATGGCATAGAGGTTTCATGTTTGGTGGAAAAGGACTTCTGGTAATATTAATCCTAGTTTTACACAGTCAAAAACAAAAGTGAGAGCTAAAAAGGTGAAAAGTTAGAACTAGGAAGTAGTGTTAAAAAAGGAATGCATCAATACAACATCCAAATGCTGTAGATTTGTCAAGTCTAAAATGTAGAGATATTGATTAAAAACTAGTATCAAACTGGATTATAGACAAAATGTGACCTTTCCCTGAAAATGTTTGAAGATTTTGATGGGGCACAATTTTTGACACGTTTATAGGACAAAACGCACTACACGGATTTTGGTCCTTAAAGCTTATAATCAGTGACAAAAAGCACAGAAGCGCAGACTGAGCAGAATCATATACGATTTGAAGCCTGCAGTGCCAAAAAAAGCTGTTCTGCCAGAGTAAAGCGACTCACTTGAGACAACTGTTTTTAGTTCTATTTTGTAAAACATGCATCCGAAAATATTTTGCACGGATGGGGAAATAGACAACACAGAAAGTGCAGTGTGTCATGCAGCAGCGTAAACACTGTCGTGAGGATCAACTTTTTCTCACGTTGACATATTTTAAAAACTGGATTCATAGGCAAGGCAAGTTTATTTGTAGAGCACACTTCGTACACAAAGGCAATTCAAAGTGCTTTACACAACAGAAAAAATGCATTATAATCACAAAGACGAGACAGAATAGTTCAAGACATACAGAGAAGAGTGCAAAGAAATAGCATTTCAGTCAATATGCACAGCAAACAAAACAGTTTAGCTTAGATTTGAACAATGCCAGAGTAGAACCTGTCTCACATCCTCAGGAAGACTGTTCCAGATTTTAGCTGCATAAAACTTAAACGCAGATTCCCCATGTTAGTCCTGGACTCTGGCACCAGCAGGAGGCCGGTCCCTGAGGTCCTCAGAGTCCGAGAGGTTCATATGGCACTAACATGTCCGAGATGTACTTTGGTGCTAGGCCATGGAGAGACTTGTACACAAGCAGAGCTGCTTTAAAGTCTATTCTCTGAGCCACAGGGGGCAGTGCAGAGACCTGAGCACAGGACTAATGTGATCGTACTTCCTGGTTCTAGTCAGCACCCGAGCAGCAGCGTTCTGGATGTACTGCAGCTGTTTTACATAGTGATGTATTGTGGACACTGTTATTTGCCAACACGGACGAGGAGAACGCTCCAGTTTAACGTAATATCCCCACGTGAGGGGAGTCATTATTATTGTCCTCAGCCTGTTTTTCAGTTTGCTCCTGACGCTCTGCTTTATTGGCTGTACGGGTTATGTTTATGGTCATAATATCACAGATGTCGCGTTGACGCCTCACTCCCGAGAAGCGCTGCGGAGGCTTAAAAATCGCTTCGGAGGATCCATAGTTGGGTCACCCCCCTGAAGTCAAGGAGAAGTAAACCCGGCCCTAAATTGGGAACATGACCCTGTAGTGTGTCACAGTCTACCTGTATATACACTTTAAGTATGGGCCCCAAACAGCCTTTAGCCCAAGGCCCCCTCTTACCTGTCACCAGCCCTGTGTGAGTGGGCAGAAGTGGGTCCGACTGCTGGTTTGAGTGAGCGTCTTCACTGTACTCCACATCCATATTTCATAACTCACGCTTGTCAGATTATTTTTATCCATAAGAGGACGCGGCCTTTCCCTCATGTTATGCAAGATTATCAGGATGTGTGCTTTAGCTACAGCATGCTTTTGTGACAAGAAACCGTGTCAATATGGAAGGTTACACAATGTATTATGTACAAGATTATCCAGATCCTTCTTGAGCTCTGAGTCAGGATCCTGGTCAGGAGCACCTCGCACCTGGGTTTCAAATATCCTCCACTTAGAATGATGAGGTTGTATCTGTGTTCAGGATCGTTCTGAGATATTTGAGTTTAAAGTGAGACATTGTCCATTGTCTGGATACAAGTGAATGAACAAAAACTGGTGACCCCCTTGAATTTAGAAAGATCTACCCATTTAAATGGCACATGAACTCTCATAAATATTTAGGTGTGGTCCATAAATTGTGGTCCAGATTTCTCAACAATTTTACAGAAATATCATTCTGATCTTTTTTCCACTATAAAGAAAGCTCTTGAAAAATGGACTCTGATCTCCTACTTAAGTCGAAGTCAAAGGATTGAAACTATAAAAATGAAGGTTTTGCCCAGATTTCTCTATCTATTCCAGAATCTCCCGATTTCCTTCCCCAACCCGCTGTTTGATGAGTGGAATAAAGCAATCTCAAGATTTATATGGCAGGGAGAAAACTCTTATTCGGTTCAAACGCTGCAATTATCAAAAGAAAAAGGAGGTTGGGGTTTGCCTTGTTTGAAAAATTACTTTATTTCAGCTCAGATCAGAGCGTTGCTGGTGTGAATGGAATATGAAGCTCAAAGAAAAAATATTGAGAGTAATGTTGTGCCGGGGGTTCCTGTGCAGGCCTTACTGGCAAAATGCAATGTTCCAAAGCAGTTGAATGTGATTGGTCAGTTTAAATGTATTCTGTGTTCTGATTGGCTCAGGTGGACAGAACCTAATAACACCCAAAAAAAAACACCATACTTTACTATTTTGGATATAGTGAACAAAAAATCAATTTCTACAAAAATGTCAGATATAATTCTAAGCGATATGTGATATGTGTATGGTTTAGGTGAACCCACAGATGACCCGCCATCATGAACCCATACTGTTCTCCACAAAACAATTGACCAATAGCTCCGTGTCTCCTAACACGACGACAAGCCAAATGACATCATGGAACCATTAACCGTTCTGTAAAGAGGAAAGTGACGCATTCAAAATCGAAGGTGCTTTGAGGGTGCAACGGGCTTCTTTCATTTCAGATGTTATTGCTTTGCTCTGAATGTTCCACATTTAAACTTCTCTATGGAGCCAAGTAGGTGATGCTACCCAGCCAAGTTACAGGCCCGCTCTGCGGAGTGGCGAACCCACACACAGTAAAGCAAGGCGAGTTTATGTGCAGACATAATTGTGTAATTCAGAGTGCTTTAGTAGGAAGGCAAGTTTTAAAGTTATTTTTGACCAATAAAACTAATGTATCCATGGGTTTCAGCATGAACGATGACAAATCGTTCCAATAAGTGCTTAAGTATTTCAAACTAAACATTATATCTTTTGAATGTGGAAAAGTCCTCAAAATGTTGCACAAAACCATAAACTGAAATCCATGAATGAACAAAGAAGTATGTTTAATGTTATACTGTGGAACGTTCCAGACATGGCATAGTACAGCAACATTTCCATGGAGACAAGACTGTGACTCCTTTAAGATCTGAGGAAGGTGGCACTCAGTTCTATTTACTTGAGATACTAAGGAAATTGTACTTGTTGTTTGTTATCGGACTGTTGCAGCTCTTTCACATTTTACACATTTTTTGCCACTCAAGGCTAAAGTCATGATGTCATCTCCAAAGTCCTACTGCAGATGGATGTTGTTGAGCAGTGTTAGTCGGGCTGACCTCACCTCGCCTTGTTCTTCTCTCTCTGTGTTGGTGGTTGTAGCAGTGATTGTAGCTTTGGTCCATGCACCAGGCTCAGGGGGTCATTATCCCTCCCACAGACCCACACATGAGGGCTCAGGCTGGGGATGACTCACTCGTGTTTGTGTGGACCTCCAGAACAACAGCCCCTCTCGGCACAGCAGCACACTGTGGAGAGGTGGTTTTGTTCATTATATAGTTCCAGAAGAAATATATCGTTTCAAAATCTACAATTGTTGAAGTGAATTACGGATGTCAGTGATGAGATCCATAATTCTATAATATTCGGCCAAATGATGCCAATATCAAAACAAAGGGACCAAACCAAGACTGGCTTCATTTGTCCTGGGTTCTGTTTAACCCTCTGTAGATTCTTGTCTTGGTTCTGTCCTAGTGTTGTCCATGGCAACAATGATGCTGATCTCAGCTAATAGTACAAATGGATAGAACTCTCACCTCACAGCTAGAAGGCTGTGGGCTCGACTCCCGGGCCAGACCGGGCCTTTCTGTGCGGAGTTTGCATGTTTCTCCCCGTGTCTGGGTGGGTTTTCTCTGGTTGTTTCTCCCAAGAACACAAACATGCACTGTAGATAAAATCCTCCAGCGAAGGCAGTCCTGACGAGCACAAAGACCTGGATCTGGTCCCACGATGCTCCAACGACTGAAGGATGGGTCAAATGCAGAGGACACATTTCCATACAGGGGCAATAGTGTACCATACCATATGAGTCAGGTGGCGCTGTTGGGTCATTTTATTTTGGACAAATTTGACCACTCAAACGTCAAACCTGATCACTGTATTGTAATTCACCACTTTTGGGGGGAATAGCTAATCAGAGTTGGTTCTGATCAGTTCATTTATTTCATTATTATTATTTTTATAAAGTCCCATTCAGATTAAAAAGCTCATTTTCAAGTGAGTCCTGACCAAGAGGCAGCCACACAGTTCCAACATTCAAACAAACATGAAAATAACGCTGTGGAAAACAACTGCACTAAACACCAGACGCTTTTTTTCTCTGGGATTCAAAGTGCACTTATGGGTTACATTTCCTCTTTGCGCAGCTAAACTCGTGCAGATGTAAAAGTCAAGTGTCTGTAGGTTTAGTTCATCAAATTAAAAAGCCCTCCAAAGCTTTAGGTCATTCTTACGGTGCTGAAGTGTATAAAGCAGAATCTGAGCGTTTGGATCCGACCCACTCGCACCTGCTGTAGACTGACCTTTGATCTGACCTTTGATCTGACCTGCCACTGGTGTAACCTTTAACCCCACAGAGCAATAGTCTATAGTCTGCATGCGCAGTAGTCTATAGTCCATGGAGCTGCTGCACACAGGGCGCTCCTCATGCCCCTGTGCACTCTTGTCCTGCAGACCACGGGCTGGGTCTTTTCACACTGGGGCACGTGCCCCTGTATAAAGGGTCTGGTGCCGTCCCTGGACTAAACCCCCGCTGTTGTGTGTGGGTACGGGATGATGTTCTGCAGTGTGTCATGTGCTGGGCCAGCTCAGTTGGTGATTTCGGACGGGTCCAGGAAGTCACAGCATGAGTCGTGTTTCTTATCTCAGTTTTGGCCAAAGATTGCCAATAATACATTTTACAAGGTGTGCAAACGTCACAGGCATTCGGAAGATAACCTTAGGACACACTCACGCTGCGTTTTCTTTTATAACTGTCTTTAAACCCTTGGCTCACTCTCTTGGTTTACGTGCACGTTCAGGGACATCTGTGTAATTTAGCATTAGCACCAAATAAAAATAAATAAAAACTGCTATCATACATCTATAATCACACTCACACACAAACATAGATATAATGTGTGAGAGACTTGTTGTTCACATGAACATTGGACGTTTTAAACAAATAAATCTACTTTAGAGCACATTTTACAACAAGACTTTTCCCTTGTTCTCCATTTAAACCAACAACATTCGCAACAGAATCTTTTTTTTCTTTGGTGAACATTCTGTCTGGTCCCAGCACTAGTCCACACTTGTATAACATAGGGAGTAGATTTCGGCCCTGGTGGCCCGTGTGTGTGGGGCGGGTCCTTCCTGTCCTCCTCCATCTGATCTGCTCCTCTTTTATCTTTGCTTTGGGTCAAGCCACGAACCCTGAATCCTGCGTCAAGGCACAGAACGCCATGTGATAAAAGGATCCCCCTCTTCTCCGTGTGGTTGCCTTTAAATGCCTACTCGAGTACTGTGGTTTGTACGCTTGAACTTTGGCAGTACTTGGCTGCAGTATTTTGTGTGAGCATGGTAAAGTCGGCAGCGGCACACCTTAGTCTGAGTCTGACTTGAGTTGTGTGAGTAATGAGTGAAGACAATGGGCTTTTATGAGCGCGTTTGACTGTAACATGTGCAATAGGCCCCGCCCACTTCCTCAGAAGGAGATATGGGACAGGAAGAAGGAGAAAAGGACTCAATTCTCTGTGGACTCCCACATTTAGGAGCGAATCTAACAAATCTTTGTCGGGCAAAGCAAAGGGAGGAGTCGGAATCTAGAAAAGTAGTAAAGTGTGTAATATATCTGTGTGTGTATATATGATTTTAGGAAGTGTTTGTCCAGTAAACATACAAGTCATGATCTGGAGTGTGTGTCATCATCTCCTGTTAAATCTCCTGTAAACGCAGTCAAATCCTGTGTTAAATGTGTTTAATGTCCCTCACTTGTGTCTGAGCGCTTTTCATATTCTGTGAGATTCTGAGGTTAATCTCAGTTTCTGAAATCACATTATGTTCCACTAAAACTTTTGGGCCATTTTGGAATTCACAATGTTTTTCTTTACAAACGTTTACAGGGTCCATATGAAGGTCACATGATGGGTTTGGACTGGTTCGGTGTCGTGCTCTCGGACAGAACGCTCACTTTGTCTTCCGCGTGTTTTACCGCTGACCCCCTTCTCTCTCTCTCCCCTCTCCTCTCTTTCCCTCCCCCCTCTCTCTCCCCTCCCTCCACTCGCTCCTCTTCTCACCCCCCTCTCTCCCTCCCTCCCACTCGCTCCTCTCTCCACCCCCCTCTCTCTTGCCCTCCCTCCCACTCGCTCCTTCTCACCCCCTCCCTCTCTCTCCCCTCCCTCCACTCGCTCCCTCTCTCTCTCTCCCCTCCCTCCACTCGCTCCTCTCTCACCCCCTCTCTCTCCCCTCCCTCCACTCGCTCCTCACTCACCCCCCTCTCTCTGCCCTCCCTCCACTCGCTCCTCACTCACCCCCCCTCTCTGCCCTCCCTCCACTCGCTCCTCACTCACCCCCTCTCTCTCCCCTCCCTCCACTCGCTCCTCTCTCACCCCCCTCTCTCCCCTCCCTCCACTCGCTCCTCTCTCTCTCCCCTCCCTCCACTCGCTCCTCTCTCACCCCCCCTCTCTCCCCTCCCTCCCCCGCTCCTCACTCACCCCCTCTCTCCCCCTCCTCCATCGCTCCTCTCTCACCCCCTCTCTCCCTCCCTCCACTCACCCCCTCTCTCCCCCTCCTTCCACTCGCTCCTCTCTCAACCCCCCTCTCTCTCCCCTCCCTCCACTCGCTCCTCACTCACCCCCCTCTCTCTCTCCCCTCCCTCCACTCGCTCCTCTCTCTCTCCCCTCCCTCCACTCGCTCCTCTCTCACCCCCCTCTCTCTCCCTTCCCTCCACTCGCTCCTCTCTCACCCCCCTCTCTCTCCCCTCCCTCACTCGCTCCTCTCTCACCCCCCTCTCTCTCCCCCCCCCACTCGCTCCCTCTCACCCCCCTCTCTCTCCCTCCACTCGCTCCTCTCTCACCCCCCTCTCTCTCTTCCTCTACTCGCTCCTCTCTCACACCCCCTCTCTCTGCCCTCCCTCCACTCGCTCTCTCTCACCCCCCTCTCTCTCCCCTCCCTCCACTCGCTCCTCTCTCACTCCCCCTCTCTCTCCCCTCCCTCCACTCGCTCCTCTCTCACCCCTCTCTCTCCCCTCCCTCCCACTAGCTCCTCTCTCTCCTCCCCCCTCCACTCGCTCCTCTCTCACCCCCCTCTCTCGCCCTCCCTCCACTCGCTCCTCTCTCACCCCCCTCTCTCTCCCCTCCTCCACTCGCTCCTCTACTTCACCCCCCTCTCTCTCCCCCCTCCCCCACTCGCTCCTCTCTCACCCCTCTCTCTCCCCTCCCTCCACTCGCTCCTCTCTCACCCCCTCTTCTCTTCCCTCCCTCCACTCGCTCCTCTCTCACCCCCCTCTCTCTCGCCCTTCCCTCCACTCGCTCCTCTCTCACCCCCTCTCTCTCCCCTCCCTCACTCGCCCTCTCTCACCCCCCTCTCTCTCCCCTCCCTCCACTCGCTCCTCTCTCACCCCCCTCTCTCCCTCCCACTCTGTTTCTCTCTCGTCTCTCTCTTCCAGACTTCTCTCTCTTCTTACCTCATGTTGACACATTGAGATGAGGGAATTAACAATCACGGCACTTATCAAAATGATACGTTTTAGTCAAAGGTCAGGGGTCAATAGAACTGTGAAGTGTCCATACGAGCTTGATGTCCCCATAAAAGACAACCTGATGACCTAAGTTATTGTTCATAAAACAAATGAGTTTCTGCGTGAAATCACATTACACATTTCACTTCCGTGTAGACACACCAGTCCAGAGGAACATTTACACGTACAGGTTTTGAATTGTTGAATGAATGAATGACTTTGCATTTCATGTCACTTCAGATAAGAAACATCTGGTGCTGGTTTACCTCATGTTGTGCTCTGCAGATGGTGCTAGCTCCGTGTTGTCCTTCACTTTAGCCTCTGTGTCTTCCTCTTCGTCGCAGACTTTCTGTTTTCATCACTGTGGTCCACTGAGAGCTCACACACAACAAACTCCTCTCCTCCGTGTGAAACGAGCCCTGTAGCACCATGAACAGTCCAATGGTCATATTTGATGTGGATGTGGGAAAAGACAATGGGCTTGGGTAAAAGTTTAGCATGTTTTATGGAAGTTTGTGTCAGTGGAATAAGTTCCTCGGCCAAGCACGGGTTGCATCAGCCTCGGTCGCAACAATGTCAAATCAGACTAAACAGACAAACATTAAAACAAACAGTAAGTACTGTTTCTTCATTGTTTGATTGATAAAGTACTCTCCTTTTACAACCAAAGTGACCAGATCACCATAGTTCGCTCACGCTGGTGAGGAAATGAGTGAACTTTCGATGTTCGACAGTTAAACTATAAAGTTGTGTTGGAGGACACGTGAAACAGAGTTTTCAGCTGCACGGCCGTGAGACAAATGTGGAAGTACAGTAACAGGCTGATGTTAAAAAGGGAAGGCCTGTGTGTGTGTGTGTCTGTTACCGTGGCGACCGCTCCATGAGGTCACTGCTCCGGGATGTTTTTCCAAGCTCGCCCAGAATCTGAAGGCTGGAGTGAGCGAGCCACAGGGCCTGGATCGTTTAGACTGAGGAGGCACAGCCCTAAACTAAGCCTTTATCGATCCAAGTATTGATCCAGAACTAATTCTTACTCACCACACTAACCTGGTCAGAGCTACGGAGTGCACACCCTAAACGGTGAATTTGTACAGAATCATAGTTTTCTAACTTCGCTCATAATTGTCTTTCACACAGTTCTATAACAGGAGGGATGACACACAAGGATCTGTTTGTTTCATTTCCCATCAACTTTTTACAGATTTTAGACCGTTTTCTTATGACAGCAGACCAAATGTTTTGTATAGCTTCAAACAACAAGTTCAAAATATTTTCCTGCAGACGATATCTGGCCCAAGGACCTCCACACAGCAGAGATCTTTAAGATAACACTGTTGTTATCCGTTGCATGAGCTCGTATAACCAAAGCCTGCGTTCAGTGTGTGTATATGACAAACATACGGCGTGACGTGACAGGACATGCCGAAAATAGCAGCGGGACACTGAAGAGAACATTTCAAACTGCTTAGATTTGTAGTGCACGAGAATGTGAAAATGTTCTCCATACTAACATTTTAAAGGTGCACTTTGGCTCAACAAACATTCTCAGGACCCAAGGATCATTTGTGATCATTAGAATGAAGGGATGAAGTTTGCTTCTAACATTCAGTCATTCAGTATTTTATTACCATTACTATTCTTTGAAATCTTTATTAACCAGAAAATGATTCTATTTTTCCTCATTTGACAGTAGCTTCTCTTGAGGAGAAGGATGTTTGGCTCGTCAACATATGGATGAGGATAATGGGGGCTGCTGGGACCCACTGCTCTATGTAACGTTTCTTGTGGATACGCTGCCTGTTTGGGTGTCCAGCGGGCATGGAGACAATCTGTGGAGGGGGGCTTCGAAGTATTTTTGAGCATTCCGGTTAAAACAATAACATCTCTATGGAGACAAGCAGGTGGCAGACCCTCGACCAGTAACGTTACATAGTGCACCTTTCATTAAAAGTGTAAAACCAAAATGCATGGTAGTTAAACTCTAGGAGTGGCTGCCTTTCTTCAGCTCTGTGTGTTATAGTTAAGAAGAAACACAAATGTCAAAGCTTTTCATACGCTCAAAATAAAGCTTTTGTCACTTGTCGACTTTCTCACAGTGGAAAAAGAAACAATGCTCTGGTGCGGTCGAGCGGTTGTCGGTCGCAAAAACAGCCCAGGTTTTGCATAGTTTGTTATGTTTGGAGGCTAATGCTAAGAGCTAGTGTATGGAACGGTGCCAGAGCTGTTTCACTAGAAGGGTCTACAGTTTGAGTTCTCCTGTATGCTGCACCTTTTTGCTCCTTTTCCAGCTGAAAATACTCCTGAATGCCCCACTTAATCCAATTATCGCTCCTCAGCGTTTTTAAAGTCCATACAACTTCACCGGACTCACTCTCATTTCTTAAAGTTAAAATACTTTCAGCAGATGGCACAGTACCCAAGCTGTTTTCTATTGTACAAATGCTAATCATGGCAAATATGTTCTATACGTGTCGACTGTTTAGACCAGGCATGTCCAAACTACGGCCCGGGGGCCAAATGCGACCCGCCAACCAATTTTTTTTTGGCCCTCCAGCTTCCTGCTAAGTTTGTCCAAACAACAAAAATAGCAGTTCTTACAGTACAATTTTACAAATTCAAGCATTTTGATGTTTTACTAATATTAATGTTCCAAGTCTTATTAAAGGTGTGGAGGCACAGCAAAACTATGTCAAAGGCTAAATTTCGAATGATTCACTTCATTGTCGGGTTGTCTGTGGCCCTCTGTTCTGTATAAGTTTCAAAATGCGGCCCTCTGTGAAAAAAGTTTCGACCCCCCTGTTTTAGACCGTTACCTCCATACCACTCTGTCTCTCTCTCAGCTTGGACCCTCCCTTTCCTCCTCCTTATGACTCCACCACATGACCTCACTGCACCCTGACATCACCAAAACAAACCAGGCAGTAGAAAGTGTCAGATCTGTAAAGAAGTATAGTCTGTGTGTTTAAAAATATACAAGTGCTTTCTGTGGCGGAGAGAAGACTAAAAGTCCGTCTGATGTGGTCCTTGGAAAAGGGGGCGTTACCATTTACTTCATAAAGTATTTTTAGTGCCGTTTAAAACACTTAAAATAAACCGGCAGCTGTAGAATAGTTGATGCACACAGTCACCCATTAACTCAAAGGTTGACAGTTCCATACCCATTCTGTTGTGTTCTTTGTGGTGGTAAGAGGTTTCCTATTGTTTGCTAAATGGACTTTTTCTCTCTTTTTTTCCCTTGTTCTAACATTGTCCCCTCATCAAAAAGCAGTTGGAGTTGTATTTAGCTTCATCCTTGTTTCATGAATCCTGTTTACGAGCCCGACTTCTCTGCACCTTCAGCCTCACAAACACTCACTTTACAATTTCCCATATTTGTGATGTCAAAAACAACTGCTTAAAAGAAAGTTTTATTTTAACACAATGAAATGGGTTGTGGGATAATTTCTTTTACCCTCTTATTATACTTAATTATCATACAGAGCCAGTAATTCAGTCTGTGTACTGATTTCAAATCCTATAACTTTGGGAAAATGATCAAAGTTGGCCTTACATATTGGCAGGGCTTATCAGTATTGGCATCGGCCATACAAAAAATGGGTCAAAGGTCTAGTCAAAGGTAGAAATCCAAAGGTCTCCTGTGCTGTTTTTAAGCCCATGAATCACTGCCAGACTGTGCTTACATTCTCATGTCGGGAAAAGCTAGCCTTTGTTTATTTCCCCCTGCTGCCAGTAGATGGAGTGCTAACACCAAAACCTGATGAGGGAATGCCTTAGTGGTAGAAAAGTTGTGTGCTCTTCAATGAATATATATATATATATAAATAAAATTTTAGCTACTATTTATTTATGCATCTCATGATATTTTTGCAATTCATCTGAAATGGTAATGCGGCCTCTTCATGTGTGTTCCAGGTGCGTGAGATCCTGGGCCGCTGCTCTTGTCCTGCTCAGTTCCCTATGATCAAAGTGTCGGAGGGCAAATACAAAGTGGGGGACTCCAGCGCCCTCATCTTCATCAGGGTGAGTAGTACCACAACAAAGAAACTGCTACTGAACAGGTCTCAGGCAATCAACAACCCTCATTTAAATCCTAACAGAGGACAATAGCTACAGGCTTACCAGATAATATCAATAGTCACGTTTCCCGTTTCGCTTTGGAGTGGTTTTGTACGGTCCGAACGCGTCTCCACTGTCTAAAGTGAAGTGCAGCGGCCCGTTTAAGCGATCCAAAGCAAACGCCAAGAAGTCTACCTCCTAAAGCTTTAGCTAAGGAGGCGCTCCACAGCCAGATGATTGGATGAGAGAGAACGCATACTCAGGCCAAAACAAGACAACAAAAAGCAGAGAAACACAAAAGGATCATTTGTCACCAAACTCTTGATCTTGTGCTAAACCGCTATATGCCATTGTTGCTAACTTATATGTTGAGCCCACATGCTTCGCAAAACAAAGCTAGCAAAGCGCATTAGCAACAGTTGTTTCCTGTTTATATCTGTCTTTGTCAAGACCTAAAATATGATATTTCCAGTACATAATACATCTAACATTATCCAAAGCCAATGCATTACAAAAAAGAAATGTTAAAATAAGTGAAATACAGAAAAAGTCGAGTATAATCCAGAAGTAGTTTCTTGTTTCCTTAAGCTTTTGGTACGTCTCACTGACACACAAACTTGGAATTACTTAACGTTTTTTTGTAAATCACTGCGATCAGGCTCATGATTAAAAAGTATAATTAAGGTAACATTTTTATTTTCTAGATGGTCATTTTTCAGCTTTTTGTAATGTTTTTGTCCCAACTCCTAAGAGTCACATTCATCACAGTACATTTACAGGCTGTGGGGAAAATGAACGGTCTGATGTGGTTGGAAGTGGGTGTGGAGTTAATTCACCTCCTTTACACTTTTTTTATTCGTGGAAAATATACTGCCAGCATTTGAAGTTGGTACAGGCTCTCACCCACTCACCCAATGTGGAGCCAAAGTGGGGCATGCAAGACATTTTCCTGTGTATGGGCAGGTATAAAATATTTGGCATTGGCATGTGAAGTTCAAACTAAGGTCGAAAACTCTTCCTGTAGGTCACTTATATTGCAGCAGAATAGACACATTCAAAATTCCATAATGGAGGTAAAAGTGAAGTGGAACATACTATGAATTCAATGACAAAACTGTGATTAACCTCAGAATATTACAAACTATGTAAGATCCAAGTGGTTTTGTGTAAAAGCAACCATGTGCACATATAAGTGACGTCAGAGACACTCTGATGGCAAAATCTTTACTTTTAGGTTTTACTGGACAAAAACTTAAACATGTTGAGCCCACAATAGTTTTTAATTTTATCTTCAGATATATCACATACTTTACCAGATTTTCATGAAGCTCAAAGCCCAATTTTGTTTCCATCTATTGTTATAGAAAAGCAAACTAACTGACATCCAGCATAAAAGCATTTTAAACCGGAATTTAGCACGTCTCCCAGAGGATTTCAGAGCCTCACTCAGCCCTTCTTTATTGACCCAGACTTGTTTTTAGTGCTTGCAGCCAAACATTTTTCCATTTTACAAAAATGCGATGAGCAAAGCAAATCCTTTCTCTGGTGGAAGTTCATGTTATTGAGTGAAATCGGTAACGTAAAAGCATTATTCAACCCAACATAAAAAGATGTGAAGATTTCACGCTCTGATCATCAAGTGGGACTTTCCTCTGTTGTATGATTTTCTATAGAAAGCCTTGCTAGTGCACACATCACACAGGACTAGTGCCTGCAGATATGGAGCGGACATATGATGTGTACAGCCATGTTTAGACAAGAAGTAGCCCCAACAAAAAATTATTTCAGACTGCACATAAAGCCTCATCATGGGGCTCGGTCCTGGGTGTGCCCGGGTCCTTCATTTCCTGTGGTCTTATCTGAAGTTCAGTCTTTCTGACCCAGCCTAAAGCGCAGACTCTGGAGGGCCTGGGTAAGGGGAGCGAGGGGCACAGAGGAGCACCAGTCCCAGAGCGGGACATCGATTCAGACTTTTGTTCTGGTCTCAACCTCTCAGGCTCATGGAGGCTCAGACGGAAGCTCTGGTTGGCGGACGGGTCACAGGAGGATTCTGGCTCCAGTCAGTGATGTTGATATGTTTGCATAGAACAGCTCCACTTACTGCCAAGTCCGCTTCTTAGCAACTTTTGGGCTTTTTTGAAAAGTCGTTTGCAAATTTTGAGAGTTGCCGGTTAGGTTAGATTAAACTTTATTGTCCCCAAAAGAAAATTTGTCTTGGGCTCACAGTGCTGCAGGTTACATTTCACACAACAACCAGACACACACACAATCCTGCTGCCCTTCTGCTTTTAGATATGTCCTCAGCTTTTGACACAGTTGACCACAGTATTCTGTCGTCTCATTTAGAACTGTCTGTTGATGTTAAAGGCTGTTCACTTAACTCTGTTCACCTCGGCCCACATCAGTTTAAAACTGCACCTTACTATTCAGCACTTTGGGCTTTTAAAGTTGTAAGTGTGCTTTATAAATAAACCTTGATAATGACATTGACATTAAAAAATCTACCTCTACTCCACTTATTAATCTAAATGATTAGGACCTGTTTGAGCTCGTTAGCTCCATAAAGACATCTGTTCACCCCCCTGCAACTACTACCATGGGCAAGGCCAAAGAGATGTCAAAAGACACCAGAGACTAAACTGTAGAACTCCACAAGGCTGGAAAGGGCTACGGGGCAATTGGCAAGGAGCTTGGTGAAAAAATATCAACAGTTGCAGCAATTGTCAGAAAATGGATCTCACCTCGTGGGGTATCAATGATGATAAGAAAGGCGAGGGATCAGCCCAGAACTACAGGGGAGGAGCTGGTCAATGACCTGAAAAGAGCTGGGACCACAGTTTCAAAGGTTACAATCGGTAATACACTACGCCGTCATGGTTTAAAATCATGCATCGCACAGAAGGTTCCCCTCCTTAAGTTAGCACATGTCCAGGCCTGTCTGAAGTTTGCCAATGACCAACTGGATGATCCAGAGGAGTCATGGGAGAAAGTCATGTGGTCAGTTGAGACCAAATTTAAAATTTTGGTATAAATTCCACTCGCTCTGTTTGGAGGAAGAGAATGTGTCCTATCACAATTACGCAGACGACACTCAGATCTATGTTTCACTGACGGCAGGTGAATATGGACCAGTGGATTCACTCTGTCACTGCATCCAACAGATCAGTGTGTGGATGCAAAACAACTTTCTCCAGCTGAACTCAGACAAGACTGAAATCATCGTCTTTGGCCCACAGAAACAAAGAGAAATTGTTAACTGTCACCTCCAGAGTCTCGCTCTAAAACCTACACATCAAGTTAGAAATCTGGGGGTAATATGGACTCAGATTTGAATTTTAACAGCCACGTCAGATCAATCACATCAGCAGCTTTTTACCATCTAAAAAACATTGCCAAAATCAAAAGTATAGTGTCTAAACCAGACCTGGAGAAGACTTATCCATGCGTTTGTCTCTAGTAGATTAGACTACTGTAACGGCCTGCTCACTGGCCTCTCCAAACGAGCTGTAAAACAGCTGCAGTACATCCAGAACGCCGCTGCTCGGGTCTTGACTAGAACCAGGAAGTACGATCACATTAGTCCTGTGCTCAGGTCTCTGCACTGGCTCCCTGTGGCTCAGAGAATAGACTTCAAAGCAGCTCTGCTTGTATACAAGTCTCTCCATGGCCTAGCACCAAAGTACATCTCGGACATGTTAGTGCCATATGAACCATCTCGGACTCTGAGGACCTCAGGGACCGGCCTCCTGCTGGTGCCCAGAGTCAGGACTAAACATGGGGAATTGTGTTTTTCAGTTTTATGCAGCTAAAATCTGGAACAGTCTTCCAGAGGATGTGAGACAGGCCGCTACTCTGGCAATGTTCAAATCTAAACTAAAAACTGTTTTGTTTGGCTGTGCATATGACTGAAATGCTTTTCTTTGCACTCTTCTCTTTTATGTCTTGAACTAAGATTGTGATTTCTTGCCATGTCTTTGTGATTTAATGCATTTTTTCCTGTTGTGTGAAGCACTTTGAATTGCCTTGTGTACGAATTGTGCTCTACAAATAAACTTGCCTTGCCTATATATATATATTATATATATATATATATATATATATATATATATATATATATATATACACCACATATGTGTATATATACACACACACATATATGTGTGTGTGTGTGTGTGTATATATATATATATATCACACATGTGTATATATACACACACACACACGTGTGTATAATATATATAAATGTTGGTGTGTGTTATAATATTACGTGTATACGTGTGTATGCATATATATATGTACATATGTGTGTATATATATGTTGTATATATGTGTGTATGCATATATATATATATAAACACACATATATTTACGGGTGTGTGTGTAATATACGTCTATACAGTATATGTATATTATATATATATATATATATATATATATATATATACATACACATACACATATACACACATACACACATACACACATACACATCCACATTGTATGACAGGCCTGTGGGCATAAGCAGCAGTCTTCCTACCGTTGCATGTCTACTCTGCCCATGTACGCCTGGTTTCCGTGGTGATCCGCACTCATCAAGTCCCCCCTGACACACTGCTCCTTCATCTGAGAGAAAAGGACCAGTGCTGGACTGGAAGTGGGAAAGACAAACATTGGAAGGGCTCCAACTATTGACCTTATTCCGCCCCGCCCACTTTTGCCTCTTTTTGTCAGGGATCAGCACTCCTGTTGTAATGGCACTTCTGGTCGAGCGGGAACTCCGTGCACTGAAGTGGAGCACAAGTGACATTTTGGCTGCTAAAATATGCTACAAAGTAGATTCATTTGTGTAAAATGTCCAATGTTCATGTGACCAAAAAGTCAACAATGCACAATATTGTCTAGACCTGAAGGTTGTATTAGTTAACATAAATTTAGTGTAAATTAAAGGAGATTTGTCCCTATGTAAGGTTGCTTGGTAACAGTGTGACGTTATCATTTCCAATCAGAAAGTATAATTGTAAGCCACAAAAATAGCCAACTTGCAAAAAAGGTGTCAGTATTTTTGTAAAAAACTTAAAATACTACAATTAGTAGTAGTAGCTATGTTTTAGTGAAATGAGCACTCCAATTTGACATAGTTGCTTTCCCTGTGTTGGCATGACCCATACTGGAGGAACGAGGTGCTCTTGAGAAGGAAACGGCCTCAGCATCAGAGTCATAATGCTCCTGAAGGCTGGAGTTTAGTTTATGGCTGGTGTCAGGGCCCAGGTTTGATATCAGATTCTATGAGGTGTATTTTATAATCTGTCTCCTGCGGTGGAGATGACAGCAGAGCGTCCTTGGCCCCATCTCCATGGTAACAGCCTGGTGATGGGGGCGGGACAGCTGAGGCCCTCTCATACAGCTGCAGGGGACAAACGGGGAGTCATTTTCTGTCTGCCATTAGCTATCTGATCTATACAGAATGTGTGGTTTAACTGTCAGACTGCAGCTTTGTTGATTTGTGGTTCATATCTCTCTTTAAGGAGGGAAAAGTCTGCCCGCTAAAATATACTATAAAGTAGATTGATGTATGTAAAATGTTCATGTGGCAACCAAGTCAACCATGCACCTGAAAACGACTTTTTACCCTGTGTAGAACTTACTTTCTCTGTAGGTCGCAGCCCTGTGTTCACTAATACAACTGGAAGAAGGCTTATGTCGGATGGCGGCGCTCAGGGAAACTTCCAGAATAAGTTACAATAACAGGAGAAGACAGGAGCAGACAGGAGCAGGCGGGAGCAGGCAAGAGGTGACAGGAGGCGACAGGAGGCAACGGGTGCATACCTATGTTCCCCTTCTCTATGAACGGAGGAACTACGCATATACTAGCATACGCTACTGGTTCAGGTTCCACATCTCCAATAGTTGATCATAAATGTATGGTTTTACAGCATAAAATATAGCAGCAGATAAGCCTAACCCAAACCCTGACCCTAACCCAGGTCTCGGGGGACATAGGTACCGGAGAACACAGGGCTGACCCCGGAGGCAACAGGGGCAGACAGGAGCAGGGCAGACTGTGTACCCCTGAGTACATGAGCTCTCCTCCCACCTTTTTTCTCTCTCTGCCTCAGTGACTTCAGCTCAGCAGATCCGCATGGAGCTGTCAGAGCAGACTAACGTTATCCGTTAGCCTGCTGCTGATGTGGAGCAGAGGAGTGTTAGCCTGCTGCTGATGTGGAGCAGAGGAGTGTTAGCCTGCTGCTGATGTGGAGCAGAGGAGTGTTAGCCTGCTGCTGATGAGGAGCAGAGGAGTGTTAGCCTGCTGCTGATGAGGAGCAGAGGAGTGTTAGCCTGCTGCTGATGTGGAGCAGAGGAGTGTTAGCCTGCTGCTGATGTGGAGCAGAGGAGTGTTAGCCTGCTGCTGATGAGGAGCAGAGGAGTGTTAGCTGTTAGCAGCACCCACTCCAGCCGCTACCAGCTTCGGTCGCCTGCAGGGTCAGTGGCTGGAGTCCTGGCTGCTGATGGAGGAGCGAGGAGTGTTAGCCCTTGCTGCTGATCCGTGTGAGGCCATGCCAGGAGTGTTAGGCTGTTTAGCCATAGAGCCGTGCCTGATGACGCGAGTGAGCAGCAGGAGTGTTAGCCTGCTGCTGGGATGAGGGGAGCAGAGGAAGTGTTACAGCAGGCTGCTGCTGATAGGTGGAGCAGAGGATTAATGTTAGCCTGCTGCTGATGTGGAGCACGAGGATGTTATGCTGTTAGGCTCCCACCCACCCACCCCCCATCCTACCTACCGGCGGCACCCCTCCCCCCACCTCCACCACCCTCCCCCACCCCCACCCCCGCCCCCCCTTCGCCCCCCTCCCCCCACCCCCCTCTCCCCCCCCCCCCCCCCCCTCGTCCCCCCCCCCGCCCCCCCACCCCCCCTCCCTCCCCCCTCCCCCGCCCCTCCCCCCCAGCCCCCCCACCCCCCCACCCCGAGCCCCGCCCCCCTCCCCGCCACCCCCCGCCCCCCCCCCCGCGCGCCCGCCTCCGCCCCCCCTCCCCGGCCCCACCCCGCCCCCCCCACGCCGCCCCCCCTCCCCCCCCCCCCGGCCACGCCACCCCTGCCCCCCCGCCCCACCCCCCCCGCCCGCCCCACCGTCCCTCCCCCCGCACCCCCCCCCCTCCCCCCCCCCCCCCCCCCCCCCCCCCCCCCCCCCCACCCCCCCCCCCCCCTCCCCCCCCCTGCCTGCTGCTGAGGAGCAAGAAGGAGTGTTAGCCTGCCTGCTGATGTGGAGGAGCAGAGGAGTGTTAGCCTGCTGCTGATGAGGAGCAGAGGAGTTGTTAGCCTGCTGCTGATGTGGAGGCAGAGGAGTGTTAGCCTGCTGCTGATGTGGAGCAGAGGAGAGTGTTAGGCCTGCTGCTAATGTGGAAGCAGAGGAGTGTTAGCCTGCCTCTGATGAGGAGCAGAGGAGTGTTAGCCTCCTGCTGATGTAGGAGCAGAGGAGTGTTAGCTGTTAGCCTGGGCTGCGATGAGGAGCAGAGGAGTGTTAGCCTGCTGCTGATGGGAGCAGATGAGTGTAGCTGCTGTGAGCGCGGTGTTAGCCTGCTGCTGATGAGGAAGCAAGAAGAAAAAAGGGTGTTTCTCTTAGGCCGTACCTCCTGCCTGAAGCGGCGGTGTAGCTGCTGGGATGGGAGGGCAGAAGGAGTGTTAGCCTGCTTGCGATGTCGGAGCAGAGGAAAGTGTTAGCCTTGCCCTGCTGATTTGGCGCAGCAGAGGAGTGCTTAGCCTGCTGCTGATAAGGGAGCAGAGGAGTTGTAGCCTGCACTGCTGATGTGGAGCAGAGGAGTGTTAGCCTGGTTGCTTGTGTGCTGACGAGAGGAGCGAGGTAGTGTTAGCGCCTTGCTGCTTATGAGTGAGCGGAGAGTAGGTTAGCCTGCTTGCTTGAGGCTGGAGCAAGAGGATGTGTTGCCTGCTGCTGATGTGTGAGCACGAGGAGTGTTAGCTTGCCTGCCTGCTGATGTCGCGTAGCAGCAGTAGGAGTGCGTTACGCTGCTGCCTGATGAGGAGCAGAGGAGTGTGGGTTAGCCTGCTGCTGAGCTGGAGCAGAAGGAGGTTAGCCTGCTGCTGATGAAGGATGCTAGAGGAGTGGTTAGCTTCAGCCTGCTGCTTATATTGGGAGCAGGAGGAGTGTTAGCCTGCTGCTGATGAGGAGCAGCAAGGAGAGTGTTAGCGTACTGCGGCTGATGACGCGAGGCAGGGAGTGTTAGCTGTTAGGCCTGCTGCTTGATTGGGAGCAGGGAGTGTTAGCCTGCTGCTTGATGAGGAGCAGAGGAGTGTTAGCTGTAGCCTGCTGCATGATGAGGAGGCGGAGGAGTGTTAGCTGTAGCCTGCCTGATGAGGGAGCGAGAGGAGTGTTAGCCTGCTGTCTGGGATGTGGAAGCAGAAGGGAGTGTTTACGCCTCGCTGCTGATTGGGTGGTATAGCAGAGGAGTGTTAGTCGACTGCTGCTGGAAATTTGGAGCAGAGGAAGGTGTTAGCCTGCGGTGCTGATGTGCGGAAGCAGTAGGTAGTGTAGCCTGCTGCTGTGAGGAGCATGGGGAGTGTTAGCCCTGCTGCTGATGTGGAGCCAGAGGAGTGTTAGCATGTTAGCATCGCTGCTGCTGATAGAGGAGCAGAGAGTGTTAGCGCTGCTGCTGGGAGAGGAGTCAGAAAGGAGGGTGTTTACCTCCTGCTGCTGGATGTGCGTGGAGCAAGGGAGTGTTTACGCTGTTAGCACTGCTGCTTGATGTTGGAAGGCAGAGAGTGTTAGCCTGCTGCTGATTAGAGGCAGCAGGAGGAGTGTGTAGCTTTGTTTTTAGCATCTGCTAGATGAGGAGCAGAGGAGTGTTAGCTGTTAGCCTGCTGCTGATGTGGAGCAGAGGAGTGTTAGCCTGCTGCTGATGAGGAGCAGAGGAGTGTTAGCTGTTAGCCTGCTGCTGATGAGGAGCAGAGGAGTGTTAGCTGTTAGCCTGCTGCTGATGAGGAGCAGAGGAGTGTTAGCCTGCTGCTGATCAGGAGCAGAGGAGTGTTAGCTGCCTGGAAAAACGTACTACTACTACTCCATATGAACGGTTCTTCATCAGCCTCGAAGAACTGGTTCTCCTCCTGAGTGGGTCTAGCTCCACCATGTATCTGCAAATTGAGGCGCGTCCGCCTGTCCGTCCGAGGGAGTCGGATCTCTCCTTCACTGTGGGACTCCTACAGGTTTCTACTTTTTCCCAAAGAGGTTTGGTAGTTTTTCCTTGCCGAGAAGGAGGGTCTAAGGACAGGGGGGCTTGGGACATCTGTCTAAGAACACGGGATACTGGGACATTTCCAAGTCCCTATGAACATTGTTTATTCTGTTTTTATTCTGTTTTTCACGGTCGCCCCTCAGGGCGACCACTGTTGTGATTTTGGGTGTTACAAAAATCAATTGAATTGAATTAGCTGTTAGCCTGCACATGTGGAGCTGTGCAGGGCCTGGTGTGCTGAGTGTGAAAACCATGTGTCTGCAAAGTCACTACTGACGACCTTGCTTTTTAGTGTAGTCTGTAGTGCAGTTTTACAAAAGCTGCATATTGGTAAATGTTTCAAGCACAAGCACAAATGTCAAAAAGTCACTGGTACAGCATTCTTTTTCCCTCTTTAGTTTACAATTCAATGGTTTATTTCTATTTCAATTCGTTGATTTCTCACAATGCAAATTAATATCAGAAAATCAGATTCAGAAAAGGTTTATTGCCATAGTCAATGAACAAAATTCACAAACATAGGAACTTGTTTCGGCATTAAGGTGCAACATAAAACACTGAGCAATAATGAAAACCACATATATGAAATCAAAACGGCATGCATTAGGAAACAATTTAAGATTACTATAGTATAGGATAACAAGCATGTAAATTAGTCGGTGTACAATCATCCAGGAGTGACCTTATTTAGAAAACATTTCAAAGGTCTGGACAATGTTTTAAAAATCAAGCTGTCATCTTCAATCTAAGCTCTCAGCTTGTGGATACCCTGAATGGGCCTTCAACAAAGCAAAAAGAGCTTTAAAAAATGGGGAAAATGGAACTTATGTGTCTGAACTGGACTGTTTGAAGTACACATTCCTGTACTTTAAACCGGCAACACCTTAAGACAGAAACGGGATCATCCTAAGGACAAGATGCCCACGCAAAAAAAGAGCTATGTAGTTTCTATCCAATAGTGAAGAAGACTGTAATGAACATTAGGTGAGACTTAACAGCCACTGCACAAAGGACTGTATCGGCAAAGAAGACACTTGAATTCTGGATTGCAGTCGGCCGTGCATCGTCATCTTAAAACCACAAACAAACACCTCGTTTGAAGAAAAGTGAGGTGAATATTTTAAGCAGGAGAAGAGATGGTTTGAAAGAGGGGTGAGGAGTGAAGGAGGCAATGTTTGTGAAAAAAGAGAAATGCACTTTGGTATATTTTGCTGGTTGTTTACAGAGAGAATCAGAAAAGGTGTATTGCCATTGTCAATGAACAAAATTCACAAACATGCTTTGGGACTTGCTTTGGGACTTGCTTTGGGGATTCGTTGCAACATACAACGATGAACAGTAATAAAAACAACATATATCAAATCACAAAGGGCATGCATTCAACAAAAACAATTTAAATTGACTATAGGATAAAATAAAAATAGGCTTACTCTGTACACAAAATTTACAGTTCAATTTACAGATGCAGTGCAGAAAGTGACAGCAGTGAGTGATTGATTAAATTGCAGTTAAAGTGGCAGGTGTTTGAAGTGTTCATGAGTCCAACGGCAGAGGGAAAGAAACTGTTCTTGTGGCGGGAGGTTCTGGTCCGGATGGACCGTAGCCTCCTGTCTGAGGGGAGTGGCTCAATAGACCATGTCCAGGGTGAGAAGGGTCAGCTGTGATCCGACCTGCTCGTCCCAGAGCCCTGGAGACGTACAGGTCCTGCAGAGATGGAAGTCTGCAGCCGATCACCTTCTCAGCAGAACGCACACAATGCGCTGTAGTCTCTGTTTGTCCCTGGCTGTGGCTCCAGCAGAGGGCGCTGTAGTCTCTGTTTGTCCCTGGCTGTGGCTCCAGTGTACCACACGGTGATGGAGGAGGTGAGGATGTGTGCACTCACCTCAAGTGAGAAGACAAGCCACTCAAATGATGAATTGGTGCGTAATGCAGTCAGATAACAGTAGGACTGTATTGTCCCATAACATGTTCGAAATTGAAAATTTCCTTCGGATGGAAGTCGAAACGTCTTGATTTGTACATTGTCCGGATTTGGTGTTAGTACTCCCACCTACTGAAATTACCATGGTGAAATAAACAAAAGCTAGCTTGCCCCAGCATGCTAATGTAGGCACACAGTTGTAATGAAGCAGAATGCTCTGAACTAGGCTGGTGAAGATTTATGGGCATAAAAACACCATAGAGTCATCTGGATCCCTGTCTTTGACACCTTGTGTCTTCTGTTTTGGTGAGGCTCAGAGTAGGAGCAGAGAAGATGAGCTTGCAAACATGATCGAGGAAACAAGTGTAAATGAAACTAAATACAACTCCAGGTATGTTTTTGATGAGGGAACAATGTTAGAACTTGGTTAAAAGAGAGAATAAAGTACATTTTGCCTATAAGTGTCCTTTTAAAATGGGGCTCCGGTCTTATTTCAAAGATTTAAAAAATAATAGTTATAACATTCATTTTTCATGTTAGCTGCACTGAGACAGAGCAACATGAGGCAAAATAGGGCTGGGGAACACTGTGACTGTATCATGTGACTTAAGAGTTGTGCTCTCCTGATCTCCGGCAGGTCCTGCGTACCCACGTGATGGTGCGGGTGGGTGGTGGCTGGGACACTCTGGAGCATTACCTGGACAAACACGACCCATGCCGCTGCGCCGCCTTTGGTGAGTCCGACATCACTTCCTGTCCTGCTGCCCAGGCTTTGTGACGTGCTGGTCCATCACAGTCATGGTTTTAAGAAGCAGTTCAGTTTCAGATGAATGCGACTTCTGAATCCTGACTTTAACCACACACCCATGAACTGCTCCCTGGAATATTGCTTTTATATCTTTTTATTCTCAATCCTCAATATTCAAAAACTAAAATGTATTTTAGAAATCTTCAAAAACGTGATGCCTCTGATTTGTCTTTAAAACATGAAAAATATAACTAGTTAGTTTTAAACAGCTTGCAGTATACCAAAGTTATACCATACTTTCCTAAAACATTCGAAGCATCCTAATTATTTACATCGATAATTTCATAACTTTCAGAGCCCAGAGCCATGTTTTACCGTTACGGTTAAGCTAAAAACAACTATCATGTTAACAATGTGCTGCCAATGGTCCTCCTGGCCAGGTCTCCCCTGAAAGAGATTTTAGCTCAAGGAACTTCTTTAAAGGTGCTGTACAAGTTCATTCTGAACTGTTTGTCACGGTCCCAGTAGTTGTCACTTACCTAATGCATTCTGAGCCTCTTAATTATTCATGGTAATTATACAGTAAGTACTTTTTCAGAGCCCAGAGCGAGTTTTGCTTGTAACTCTATTTCTGCTATAACACAAACCAATGAAAGTGCAGGCACAGGAAGGAAAAAACTGTGGCTGACAACTGACCCAAAAGAAGGTTGTCACTAGAAAACACAAACATAAATACACATCAAACACATAACATTTTATTGTTTAACATCACATAATTTGAATACTTTAGTCAAAGTGAACGCAAAGCATCGCTCAATTCCCCAAGTCAGAGGTTTGCAAGCGCCTGGAACCTACAGGATGTAGCACATTTGTAAAGGTTATTGAGTAAATTATTAGTTTAATAGTTTGAACTATTTTGAATCATCTTTACATCAGCTGTTTACTGTACATACACCGGTCACTGCTCTGAACGCTGGAGGCCTGAATGGCTGGGACTCAGGCCTACAATTATATAGAATATAATAAAGATCACTTATTGTCTGCTTTTAGCTTAACGGTTTTAGTTCTTTGGGTTCATTTGACCTTGTCTTTTTAGTTCAATCTGCAGACCAGTCTTGGTTGCGCTCTCTGAAAAGGCCTAGGTTTTCCACTTACTGTCAATGAGTCAATTATAGTTTATTTGTAAAGTTCATATAAAATTAACTCAAAGTGCTTTACAATCAATATAAATCACAAACATTAATAATTACATTATAATATATAGTAACGACATTATTTATAATTGTCATTTCAAACTTTTGTCCACCACTTTTCTAAAACAGAGTATACTTTATATTATAAAGTATAATGTTATAGAGTTTATAACATGAAAATAATCGGTGTACTGCCCTTTTGAACTGTCTAGTTCCAAAAAACCCAAAAAAAACTCATTCTGTGGCCTGCAAAGCTATAGCTTCTTAAAATCCCCTAAATTCAGACAATTTGATTTGAGAAGTTTAGACTGGTAGACTGAATTTTTTGAAAACATGAACATTGTTCACATTTAAAGCTAATTGTTTTGGGCTCCAAAATATCTAGACCAAACCCACTAAGTAAATCAACTCCAGACGACTGAAATTAAGATTCTGTCAGTGTTTAGCGTTCCTCCTTACACTCTAACCATGTTGTTGTTGTACCATGCAGCTCACCGCTACCACCAGGCCAAATCCAGCGGCCAGGGCCAGGGCGCCCAGAGCAAGTCCTCCAGTGCCCAGTCGTCCCGTTCCACCAGCCCGGGGCCCCATTGGAGGAACGAGCCCACCATCAGCACCTGTAAAGCAGGCTCCTCCCCCTGCCGCTCAGGTTCCTCCCCTAACCGCTCCTCCGAGGTGGACAGCCCCGCCCACAGCCTGTTGCCCCGCCCCCCTCGGGACCGCTCCGAGCCCCGACACCTCAGCCGCCTCAGGTAGGGCACCGCCCGGTCAGCGCTCAAGACTCAGTTAGTCATTCCTTTAGTTTGAGCCCTGATATTAGTAGAAATGAGAACGGAAAACATTTGTGGCTTTGAATTTTGAATTTCCTTTCGCTGATGTTGACATCTTTTTACTGCCTGAGGTCACCAGAGTGAATTGTATGCGTCATTAAGAGTATTTTATGTTTTATCTTTAAATAGCTAGTCCGAACGCTGTGAGCCGCAACCAACTTTATTTTACCAATGTTCTGCTGGGCCGCTACATATATAACAAAAAGAATTTCCCCTTGGGGATGAATAAAAGTTATTCTAATTCTGATTCACTAGCCCAAAGTTAAGTTGGGGGTGTTCGTTCGAGGGGCCTATCGCACAGACAGGCAGCCTCACTTGAACAGGGCAGCTGTGGCTACAGAAACAGCGAGTAGAGCTGTGCTTTCAGAAAAAAACACAAAACAATACTCGTCTGTACGAGGTCTGTATTCCACAGTCTGCAGATGGAACTTGAGACTTTCTTGTAACTTTTTAATGCAATTGTAATTGTGTAGTTTTCAGAGCCAATACTTGAGTAACATGTTGTACAGTGTAACAGTACTCTTACTTGAGTAACATGTTGTACAGCGTAACAGTACTCTTACACTGTACGACATGTAACTCCAGTAACAGTATTCTTACTTGAGTAACATGTCATACAGCAGCATTTTGATGTGATACCAAACTAATATTAATGTTCCAAGTCTTATTAAAGGTGTGGAGGCTCAAAGGCAAAATTTCGAATGATTCACTTCATTGTCGGGTTGTCTGTGGCCCTCTGCTCCATGTACGTTTCAAAATGCGGCCCTCTGTGAAAAAACTTGAGTAACATGTCGTACAGCGTAACAGTTTATTCAGTAAAAGTGTTGAGTACTGTGAGTAAATCTATACATGACACAAGCTTTATGTTGAAAAGATGAAATGAGTTGAACATTTGTTTCTTACACCGCTCCTTCAGATATGATTTAGTTATTTGTCTCATTTCTATGTCTAAACTGTCTTTCCTTTGAAAATCCCAGATTTTGTGCTTTATTTAATGGTTATTCTTTCTAATTACATTAACTTTAAATTCTAAATCAGATTTTATATTCAGGCAGTTTAATTTGCAATTCATTTGTATTTCTACTAGAGTAAATATTACAGTAGTGGATCTTGTGGCTGTGAGTGCAGCTGCAGAGGCTCAGACAGGAGACTAATCCTATCGCAGGTGACAAGGCCTCGATCTGCCCTCGGCTTTACTCTGAGGTTCCCCCTAGTGGCTCAGCAGGGTCTCAAAACGGGGATGAATCATTTGTTAAGTCATTTTATTTGGTGGTTGTTTTCAGATGCTAGAATGTGCTAAAAGTCCGTCCCTCAGATAGCATTCCGCACACAAAATCTGCTCATGAATAAAACACCGCCTTAATTAAACATGGCATGGGGCAGTGTGGGTGGAGGAATGCTGCTTTATAATTGACTTTTATCACTGTATTTCATCAAACAAAAACGTTGTGCAACAAGTGTAAATAAGTATTTTATAAGTGTAATTCACTATTATGATTAGATATTGTCCCGAGGCGTGATGTCTCCTGTCGGGACATTCACTACAGATTTGCCATGTTAAAAATATACTTTTGATTATTCAGTATGTCTATAATGCTAATTAGTTACATCATTGTCCCATCTTAAAGAACTTAATTTTTTTCTGAAAACATTCAGACATTTATATTTCTGATTGAGTAACCACAGGGCATCAATTGGTTATTGAAAATAGTTTAATGAGAATCATATTAATGCTCATACAAACATTTTGTTCATTAGTTCATTACTTATTAACATTTATAAGGTATTGTTGTAACCCATTTACAAATGCTAAGGAATATTTTTTTCGCACACTGGTGTGTGAATGTGTGTGTGGATGTGTGACTGGTTCCTTGACGTAAAGCGCTTTGAGTGCATTGAAGGTAGAAAAGCGCGATATAAATGTGACCATTTACCATTTTATAACCATTTATAACCATTACCATTTATAACACATTTGATATGATATTGTACAGACTGTATCTTTACTGGATTAACCAGATGAATGCCTTAAAAGAGTTGACGTTTGGCTGTATGACACATGCAGTGATTAGGTTCAAAGGCACGATGGCAGGGGCCCTTCTGTGCGCATTAGCCCTGTTTGGGTGGAGTGTTAATCTGACGGCCCAGACACTCCCGCTCCGTGGAAGTAGGTCAACAGGTGGGAGCCAGACCTCAACACGAGCTAATTATGTCTGCAAATAGAAATGAATTTACTAGAATTTCAGTGAGGGCGTGGCTAAAATGTGCTGAAGATAAAGTGTCTCTAGTTAATCTGCAGATGTTGTGGTATGATTGGAGAAATATAGCGGGATAATGGGACTTGTCGAAATTATATATATAAGAGGAAACACTTGTGGATTTGAATTTAGAATTTCCTTGGATATGAAACATGTAACAGATACAGAACACTGGCTTTATACCAATTGCCCAAGACACCGTGCGCCAAAGACCTCAACAGCTTCAGGCCAGTGGCTCTCACGTCCCATCTGATGAAGACACTGGAGCGGCTGGACCACCCCCGCTCCACCGTGAGCTCAGCCATGGATCCGCTGCAGTTTGCATACCGGCCTGGCATCGGAGTGGAGGACGCCGTCATCTCCCTGCTGCACCGCTCTCTCTCTCACCTGGAGAAGCCTGGCAGCGTTGTGAGGATCCTATATTTTAATCTCTCCAGCGCCTTCAACACCATCCAGCCACTGCTCCTGAGGGACAAGCTGGAGACGGCTGGAGTGGACTACGACCTGGCGGAGTGGATCCTGGACTACCTCACAAACCGACCCCAGTTTGTGAGACCACGGGACTGTGTGTCTGACACTCGGACCTGCAGTGTGGGGGTGCCCCAGGGCACTGTCCTCTCACCCTTTCTCTTCACCCTCTACACTGCAGACCTCAGACACAACACGGACAGCTGTGTCCTGCAGAAGCTCTCTGATGACGCTGCCATCATCGGACTCATCACGGGCGACGACGATGCGGAGTACAGAGGACACGCGCAGGACTTTGTGGACTGGTGTCAGCAGAACTACCTCCTCATCAACGCGGTGAAGACCAAGGAGATGGTGGTGGACTTCCGCAGACGCCACTCTGCTGCCCCCTCACCAGTGAACATCTAGGGAAGGGACATTGAGAGAGTGGACTCATACAAGTACCTGGGTGTTCATCTGAACCACAAACTGGACTGGACTCATAACACAGACGCACTGTACAGGAAGAGCCAGAGTCGACTCTACCTCCTGAGAAGACTCCAGTCCTTTAGGCGCGGAGTGACAGGGCCACTCCTGAGGACCTTGCTACGGTCTTGTGACTGGAGTGGCCTAAGTTGCTCCAAAGGACTGAGTTCTTTCTCCAGAGAGATAGACAGCTTAGCATCCGATCTGGCTCTATTCAGGCGTACAGCATCACAGAGAGAGAGAGAGAGGAAGAAGCTGGACAAAGTCATCAAGAAGTCCAGCTCCGTCCTGGGCTGTGCTCTGGACTCGGGTGCAGGAGGTGGGGGATAGAAGGGTCCTGGCTAAACTCACATCTATGCTGGACCATGAGTCTCACCCCCTGCAGGACACTCTGTCCGCTCTGGAGAGCAGCTTCAGTGACAGACTGATCCACCCTCGCTGTGTGAAGGAGAGGTTTCGCAGGTCTTTCCTTCTGCTGTCAGACTTTACAACAAACACTGTTAGTCCTGAACGTGTCATTCAGCTTTCATAACCATGTGCCATACTGTTATACTCCTGTGCCATACTGTTATACTCCTGTGCAATAATGTGACATAATGTTAATCATCCCTATGCAATATTTTATGTCCATATGACAGCTGTAAATATGAGTGTTATTATTACGATTATAAGAGGGTTTTTTTCAGTTTTAATTCTTATACTGTGCTTAATCTGCTTCTGTACCCTTTGTTGCAACACTGGAATTTCCCCATTGTGGGACAAATAAAGGCGATCTTAACTTCTTGCATTACATTCCCTGTTGTTGTTGACACCTTTTTGCTGCCTGAGCTCACCAGAGTGAATCATATGCATCGTTAGAGTATCTTATATTCACCTTATTCGGAAGCCCTCCGGGGCGCTGCCATACGACGTAATTCTTCTTCCGGTCGTATTCGTGAATATAGGGCTTCCGACTTCGAGAGAAAATAAGTTCTACACAGACTAAAAAGCCGTTTTCGGGCCTCTGCATTGTTGACTTGTTGGTTGCATGAAAATTAGATATTTTACAACGATTTTACACATCGATCTACTTTATAGCATATTTAGGGGCGAGACTTTTCCCTCGTTCTCCGTTTAACCCAACAGAGTTCCCGCTGGAGCGGAAGTGCGATTACAACAAAAGTGCTGATCATGGGGGAAAAGAGAAAAGTGGGTGGGGCGGAATATGGTCAATATGTATTTAGACTAACTACTAATTAGTATGGACGCTGTGAGCAGCAAGCCAAAATCAAACACAACAAAAAAACATTGCATAATTTGCATTCTATTTTCAAAGTAAATGAAAAAAATAATTAGCAGGCCCACCAACAGTATTTTGAGTGAGTTTTTTGTTTTTGTGTTTTTTGTTGTGGGCGGCAGTAGCTCAGTGGTAGAGTGCTCGTTGGTGGTTGGCGGTTCGAATTATTAACATCCTGGTAGCGCGGTCAGATCCACTGGCCCACAGGTTGGTGGTGCGATCGCAGCTGCCTCATATGAATACTTTTGTTGTTGGCAAGACACTTAACCTCCCCGCCCCCTGTGTCTGTGTACACTGGTGTGTGAATGGGTGACTGGTTCCTTGATGTAAAGCGCTTTGAGTGCCTTGAAGGTAGAAAAGCGCTATATAAATGGGACCATTTACCATTTTGCGACTATTTTGTTTTTGGGGAAATAAAAAAAAAAATTGTATACCTACAAGAAACCAATTTAAATGACCTAGACCTAACATCAAACCTAACATCAAATTAAAAATGATATGTACATCCCCATTACCATGTGTTTTGTCCTGTTGCTCAGAAATATTGGACTGAGAATAACAAGGCACTGCAGATTGTTTTTGACATCATCATCCCACTCGATTTCAGAGCTATATACAAGGGCCTCAGAACTCCGGCCACGGACACACTCAATGGGTATCTTTAGAGCACACTCCTAGCGACATGGAAAAAGGCCCTCACAAAAAAATGGAAGACACAAACTGAACAATAAGGACTGGACTGAACATATATTGACATTCACAGAATGAAAAAAAAAAATCTCATGGGCATAATTTTCTTTTTAGGATGTCTTTTGCTCTATGTTCTTGTTTTATGTTAGGACATTTAAAAGTGAAACCAAAAGCAAATTGGAGCGCAAATGATGTTTTTTTTCCTTTCTTTTTTTTTCTTGCCTTCTTGTTAGGGTTTCCGTAAAGTCACTGCCAAGGAGAAACGTCAACTCAGTTTCCTCTTTGTGGCATGGGTTAAACCAGTTAGACTGAATGTTGTAATGTCACGTGAAGGTAACATAGAAAAGATCATTATACTTTTTGATTAAATGACTGCAGATCTGGTTCTCACTATATGCACGTTGTATAAATATGAAATTTTATGGGTGTTATGAACGATTATCTTTTATCTGGTAAAAATGCATGAAAGCTTTTAGGTTGCTGTCTCCTGTGTATGGGCTCTGTGCTGTGACTCTCACCGGTGCGTGACAGGACAGAGGTGCCTTAGCGCGGCTCACACTCTCTAATCCCCAACTCAGTCTTCGTATCTCCGCTAATCCCTGGTTTTTGCCCACTCTTCTGAGAAACGGCATGTCCCCTAACTGCATCCTAGCAACAGGTTTATGGTCAGCATCAGGCTACTGCATCAGGGATATGAACCAATGTAGAATGATATTCAGCCATGATGAGGGTTTCAGCTCATTGTGCATATTTTGAATCTGGTGGTATTAGCATGTGAAGGATGACTGAAATATTACAATACAAGATTCATTCACGTGTCCTGTTGCTGTGGCTGAATGACAAACAAGTGGCTACTAATCTGCATCAGTCATTACAGTTCCTGATGGATCGGAGGCAGTGCGTGCGACTGGGAAAGAATGTCTCAGACACTCGGACTATCAGCACAGGCTACTCCACAGGGCTGTGTACTTTCTCCTCTGCTCTTCACCCTGCTGCACCTCCAGCCATGAAGTTTGCGAACAACACCACCCTCATCGGGCTCATCTCGGACGGGGATGAGTCTGTCTACAGGAGGGAGGTGGACCGGCTGGTGTCCTGGTGCAGCGGTAACAATCTGGAGTTCAACGCCCAGAAGACAGTGAGAGAACAGTGGAGATGATAGTGAACCTTCAGGAAAGTCACAGCCCCCAAATCCCGCCTCGTCATGACAGACTCCCCCATCACCACCGTGGACTCCTTCCGCTTCCTGGGCACCACCATCACCCAGGACCTCAAGTGGGAGCCTCCATCAGCTCCCTCATCAAGAAGGCCAGCAGAGGATGTACTTCCTGCGGCAGCTGAGGAAAGCCAAGCTGCCAGTGCAGATGATGGTGCAGTTTTACTCACGGCCATCGTTTGAGTCCATCCTCACCTCCTCCATCACCGTGTGGTACGCTGGAGCCACAGCCAGGGACAAAACAGAGACTACAGCGCCCCTCTGCTGGAGCCACCAGCCAGGGACAAACAGAGACTCAAGCGCCCTCTGCTGCCACAGCCAGCCTACAGCACATTGTGCGTTCTGCTGAGAAGGTGATCGGCTGCAGACTTCCATCTCTGCAGGACCTGTACGTCTCCAGGGCTCTGGGACGAGCAGGTCGGCTCACCGCTGACCCTTCTCACCCTGGACATGGACTATTTGAGCCACTCCCGCCACAAGAACAGTTTCTTTACCTCTGCCGCTGGACTCATGAAGACTTCGAAACACATGCCACTTTAACTAATTAATCAATCACTCACTGCACTGTCACTTTATGTACTCACAACTGTAAATTTTACTGTAATAACTGTGTACATAGTAAGCCTATTTTTATCCTATAGTAGATTTAAATTGTTTCTTTAACGCATGCCCTTTTGATTTAATATCTGTTGTTTTATCAATGTTCATTGTTTTATGTTGCACCGATTCACCAAAGCAAATTCCTATGTTTGTGAATCCTATTCATTGGCAATGGCAATAAACCTATTCTGATGCAAAGGTGGGGACTCCAAGTACGCTGTTGATCTGATTTACATCTTGGTCCTCCAGAGAACTGGTCAGACTACTCTTGTCCCAGTCTACATTATCAGGGGAATTTAGTCATTTTATTTTGGCACTAAAAGGTTTTAGCTATTATAATTTTATAAAAGACTGGCTGTCAATTGTAACAACACAATAGATAAGTGACAACTCTTTATCGCTGTATTCCTTATATGTTGAGCCCACATGCAAAACAAAACTACCACACTTTAGCATCAGCTGTTTCCTATTTATCGATGCACCACACTCGCAACAAGACTCAAAATATTATATTTCTTGTGCATAATCTGATCTGATAATGCAACTCAATGCAATATAAGTCACGTTTTGACTGGCTCTGACCCCCCAGTCTGGAATGAGCCTCCATGCACTGTCCTGGCTGCGAACTGTTCCAAAGTGCGCTAAAGCGAACTGCTCTGGAGGATCAGGGCCAGTCAAACTGTGGCGTGTTGAAAATACATTTGATCTCTGCAGCAAATATGAACAATGAGAAAATCCCCCAAAATAGCCTCAAACCTTTTCCAGGTTCATGATTTAAATGTTTTTAATTCAAACTGTGAGTTCAAAAACAGAGAGCTGACTGTTGTCTGTTTGTGTGTCGTAGGAATAGTAACAGCGCGTTGCCATTGACCAGACGTCTCTCCGGGGACAGCGACTCATCCACCGCATCCTCAAAGGGAGGAGGTGGTCCGTACACGCGCCGCTCTGGTGAGGAGGTCATCCTGATGGTCAACCGCAAGGAGGGCAGGCATGTTATCGAAAGACCTGGAGCAACTAATCCAGCCAGGACCTTACGCCCAACACCCCGCGCACGCAGCCAGTCCAGAGAGCCCAGTTTCAAACCCAGTCCCCCCACCGCCACTTATGACAGGCCGGAAAGGGGCCGCTCTCTGGGCACCGATGGGCCCAGGAGGTTCCATGTTCCTCGTTCACACAGCCAGGGGAAGCTCATCAGTCGAACCCGCGCTAGTGATGCTAGTCCTGGGCCAGTGTCTCGTTTCAGGGATCCTCAAAGAGAAGATCTGAAGCCTAAGCAGGGGGGCCCTTCCTCCCCCAGAACCGCTAAGAGGCAGCCATCAGCGGGCATCAACTCACCAGTGAAGGGTGCATCCATCATCAACAGCAATCCAAGTAAGAAGAACATCACCACGCCCAGACCTCCAGCCCCTCGGTCCCCCTCCCTTGGAAAAGGACGCCTTCCCCCAGTGTCAGGGGGCCGGCGCTCTCCTCACTCCTCCCACCACCACGTAACTCGCCAGCCCCGGCAGTCTCACGGCCGAGGAGCTCCGCATCGGAACGGGTCGGCGGAGGAGCCAAGGGGGCTGGCCTTCCACATGCTACCCCCGTTGGACCCACAAAGAGAGCAGGACTTGTACCGCAGTCTGGAGGCTGAGTTTTTGGAAAATACTCAGCAGGTGACATCTGTAGTGGGGGCTGGGGCTAGAACACACCTGGTGACCGCATCTGATGTCACAGACTCCGCCTACTCCTCCTCTAACTCCTCCTCCTCCTCGCTGAATGTCGGCACTAAGACTGGTTCTCTTCCGGACCTAAAGGAGTCCAGGAGAACACAGAGGCCCCTCCATGTGGATGACCCACTGACTTTACTCTCCGGACAGAATCCAGGGGCGAGTGGGCTGGGTCAGGGGCCAGAGCACTTGGCCGGCCGGGGCCTCAGGAGGCTGCCCGCCATCTCCAGTTCCACCGAGGACAAGGAGCGTACTGCTGACATGTCCAATCATTTACAGAGCCAAGCACCTTTCCAAGCCCAGTGTAGGAGCCTGAACGGGGACCGTGCATCTGCTGGGGGGTCAGGGGGCCAAACTGAACAAGGACATGTTCCATGTGTAAATCACCTGGCAGACTGCCCTCATGAGGAGAATTGCAGTGAGGAGCTCCGGCCCCTCTCCCTTCCCATCTCAGAGGAGTACCCAGACTCCTCCAGTGAGAGCTCCTCCATGTGCTTTAGCCTGAGTGACTCCCCCCCTCCGCCCCCTCACTGCTCAGGCCTGGCCAATGGAGGGACAGAGTCCTCAAGGAAAGACCTCCACAAGCACAAGCTGAGAGCCAGAGGGAGGCCCCGCACTGACCCCAGGCCTGCCCACAGCCCCTCCAGGATTCCCACCCCTGTCCACCCCTGTCAAGTACAGGTCCCCCTGTCATACCCCAGTCACCTTTAGGTCCCCCTGCCACACTCCAGTCACCTTTAGGTCCCCCTGCCACACTCCGGTCACCTTTAGGTCCCCCTGCCACACTCCGGTCACCTTTAGGTCCCCCTGTCACACACCCCCTCTGTCCCCCCAGGGCCCTGCAGGCCGGGCCTCCTGTAAGGGCCTGCACCAGGCCTTCCCTGGACAGCCAGGGAGTCTAGACAATGAAGCTTGGATGTAGACCAAACAATCGGGGTGTTTTTTATGGGTTGAATACTGACTACTATGATTGTGTCCATGCTAATGCATTTTTATTCGAAACTAAATCAGCCTAAGCCCAAAAGATATAAAAATGTCAGAATTTGTGTTATAGTTTTAAAATCTTGACTATGCCTCTGAACGCCACATTTTCGATTGTGCTTTTTGCTGTCAGAACAGTTCATTGGTGATCACAAATGTGTGTGACGTTGGTAAGACTTGATGCTCTAAGGGAAGCGCTGCACTTTAAAGGCGTAGACTGTACAGAAGTGGATGTCGGGAAGCCGTACTGTTCCTCTCCAGCCAATTGAAGCAAATCAAGGCTAGCAGTTATAGAGTCTAATTTGGAGCCACATTTCATATTTGGGGATCTTAGTGTGTGTGTTTCTTTTAAAACCGTTACTTTACTTTTAACAAGCATAATAGATAATGATGGGCAAAAGGAAGCATGACCTCGAAGCCTGGTTTGAGCTAAAGTGTCAAAATGATGCCTTAGAATGAACCGTATGTCAGTAACAAGGAAGTCACATGTGTTCATGTGAGCAGAAAACATTTTATGTTGTATATATTCTTGTTATTGATAAATCAAAGTTTATACACACTGGTAGGAAACCTTCAAAATAAACGAAATTGTTTGTAATACGTTTAAATTCACAGTAGATGGTCCTTCACTTTCCTCATCACTAGTAATGGGCTACATTAATAAATGATTGATAGTAGATAGGATAAGGGCCTACACGCACCGCACTAGCTGTCAATTAAACACTTGCTGCCTGCAACAGCCCTCTGGGAAAGAAGCAACCTGATTGGTCAGTTTCTATCATTCATATCTTGATTTACAAAGGAACTGGCAAAGTAAAACACCAGAACCCTGTAGAGCTTTTTAAAGCAAACCTTTTAAGGCCAGAATGACTAGTCTTACAGAAGCAGTTGCTGAAAAAGAAGTGCAGATGTTTCAATAGAAAGTGAATGGGAGCCAGAGCTGAGGGAACAGAGTCACGCCCGCTCACTTCCTGTTTGGAACGCAGCGGCTAGCAGCTTAGCCCACTTATATATACAGTCTGTGTTTAAAAGGCTTAGTTAGCACAACTGTATTCTGTAGACCACTAAAGATATTCTTGGCCGACTAGAGACATGATTAATCGACTAAAAGTGGGTGTGGCGCTGGCTAAAGCCTTCAGAAAATGAAGGCAACATCGACTAATTGACTACAGGACGCCAACTTACCAATTCTGTTCTAGTAGCAATGTTATCCTAGCGCTCTCGCCACTATAGCCAGATATAAGACACGTTTTGATTTGGGATGACTGGTACTTTTATGCTGTCGATATGAACTTTGTCAGAATCATTTAAATCATGAGCAGGCTTAGTTCTGCACTTTGGGGCTGTCAGAAATTCTAGGTTCCAGAGGGTGATGATGACTCGCTTTCGGCCCCTGGAACACTTTAGCGCAGAGAAAACGGAGAGGATACAGACTTGGGTGAGAACGAAATAGCAAAAAGCAGATATGAACTGAAAATTAGGCTGACCAGATCTTGTGACAAACCCCTGTATTTCCAGTCATGATAACTTTGTTGAGCTGACAGATTTAGACTTAGCTAAACAAAGCTAGCGCATGTTAGCTATCAGCTGTTTCCTGTTTAAGACCAAATATATTATATTTCTAGTGCATAACGCATTATCCAAACCCAATGTATTTAAAAAAGAGATGCCAAAACGCAGCGTTGAGATGCAGAGAAGTGAAATAAATGCATATGACGCTGACGATTAACTGGAAGCTGTGTCTGGTTTACTCTAGCTTTAGCCACGTCTCACAGAGCCACAAACCTGGAATTACTATTGTCTTTTTGTGAATTGCTGAGCTCGGCCTCATGAAGAAAAGGAATCATTTAGGTACAATTTTTAAAAAATTAATGACACATTTTGTTTAGGTTAGTTGCTCTTGTAGCGGAAACGGGCGACCCAGGACCTCTGATGGAAGACACCCCCAAGTGAACTGTCAGGGGGCCCCGGGCCAGTCGAAATGTGGCTGTAGATGCCACTGTAATGTTGTCTTTGGGCGTCAGGTTTTGAATGGAAATGCATTAGTGTGATGGACCTGGTTTTGCAAAAAAAGAAAAGAAAAAAACTTGGGGGTAATGTACTGTTTTTTACTGCATGTCAATTCTTTTTAACCTAGGTTTTACCCCCGGCAAACTGCAGGGGGCATCATGTTGCTTTTTTTGCACTCAAGCCAAATTATTTATTACCAAAGGAATGGTTTTCATGTTGTTGATTTTATTGTGTGCACGGACTTTGATTTTGCCAATAGAAGTTATTCCCAGGCTCCCTCTGGTGGAGAATCTCCACATTCCAGCTTGATTCAAATACTGGTCTAGTCTATACTACAATATTTTAATGTAATAACAATATCTTAAGGTTTAATGGACTACCACATGCTTCTGTACTGTTGTCTGCTGGTGTTAGCTTTCATATTACAACTAACCTAGTTTTTATTACATTTTTTTAGGAAAAATAGTTTACTTAAGCCATCGTGGTGGAAGCAATTCTGACCCATAAGAAGCATAACATAACTGGAAATATAATCAACTGTGTTGCTGCCTGAGATTTATTAAGAATAATTATATTAGATGCATACCACTTTATAGAATAGAATAGTATTAATTGAATCTGGGTGCTGACAATTCAAACTGAAGCTAAACAAATATCTTGGCTCTTTGTGAAGCTGACAGCCGTAGTTTTGTCTGATTTACTCTCATAAGTGTAACAAGCTCTGCACAGAGGAAAAACTGGTTTCAAATCAGATATAGTGTTTTTTGTAATATAATTTGGAGTAAAAGTCTGTTGGAGGTGACAGTGAACAGAGACTTTGTGGATTTTGACAATTCCCATTTCAAAGTCAGTGCCAACTAAAACAGGAACTGATTATAACATGTCTGTAAAAGATGTTGGATGTTTTAATTTGGATGCAGAAGTGTAACAAGCTCTGCACAGAGGAAAAACTGGTTTCAAATCAGATATAGCTGTTTTTATAAGTATAATTTGGAGTAAAACGTCTGTTGGAGGTGACAGTGAACAGAGACTTTGTTGGATTTTGACAATTCCCATTTCAAAGTCAGTGCCAACTAAAACAGGACTTGTGATTAACTATAACATGTCCTGTAAAAGATGTTGGATGTTTTATGTGTGGATTTGGAGTGCAGACAGATCCTAATTCTTCCTTTTGACTGAAAATAAGTGGGTTATAGCTTTCCTTTTCTATTTTGCATGTCCAGGAGCTTGAGAGTTCTCTTTTACCAGGACAAATCAAGAACAAATCAGCAATTCATATTTGAATTGAATCTTGTTGATCTGTTTTTAAATCTTTTATAATAACTATACATTCATTAGCCTGAAACCTAAAGCATGAATAAAGACTGGGTTGATAATGAGCAAATTAATTACGGAGTTAGGGTATTCATTTTATTTAGACTGAATCATTTATTAAACACTTTGCTCATTATGGAATCTTTTATTTAGGCTATTAGATGTGTAGTTATTATAAAGTACTCTATCTTTGGAGTTATAATTTCTGTGGGTAAATTGCTTCCAGTGCGGTGACAAATAAGCAACTAATAACCAATTTTCTTTTCTTATCAGTTTGAATGCAGTATCAGCGATTGAACGGCTGTAAAGTACTTTGTCTCTCACGTATAGCAGGCATCGGTCAGTACAGAGAATTCCCTGTGACCCTGGACTTGAACACACCACATCGAGTGTGAGTGGTTCTGTGCTGCCTTAGCTATGCAACATCGGTGTCGGAAAATGCCTTGACCTCTCCCCTTTGCCTTAAAACTGACCACACACTTCAGTTTGAATGTTTCGCTCACAATACACACCCGTGTTTTTATTTGGCAAGAAAAGCAACGTCTGATTGTGATATGATGAAAATATTGCCGATTTTAAAGTTCATGTAAAGATTAAGGTGTAATTCAATATATATGATTTATTTATGAAAAGGTTTAGTGTTTGGTGACATCTAGTGGTCAAAGAATAGAGTTTAAAAAAGCTAAGGCACAGCACAGTGTTGGTCGGCGCATAGCAAGAAATGAAAAGAATGACTTCACTGGAAGATGGACACATTGTTGTGCAGTGAATGAAAAGAAGCAGTGAGAATTCTTTGTTGTGTGGAGGCCTGGCAACGGGCTAGACTGAGGCTGTAGGCGGAACCCACCCAGACACGGGAAGAACATGCAAACTACAAAGACACAGTCCTCGATTCAAACCCGGGACTTTCTTGCTTCTTGTTCTTGCTTCTGTGTTCTATCGTGACGTGGTTGTAGAATATATTCAAATGTTTTTATTAAAGGTGCACTATGTAGCTTTTGCGATGGAGGGAGGGTTGTCTCCATGGAGAGGTGATTGTTTGTCAGAAATGTTCCTCAGTATGGCATTTACTTTACTATCACACGTACAGGAGTTTTTACATCTAAAAAAAAATCCCTGGAAAAACATGCATTATTACTGTGAGTGGACTTGCCTCTCCATAGATCTGACCTGTAACTTGGCCTAGTGATGGATGGGATTATATTGAAATTTTGTGTCACGATTATTATGGCCATTATTATTATTATTATTAATAAAATTGCTGACGGTTTAAAAAGACTATAGAAATATACCCAAAATACTATTTGTGTCATGTACTTACAAATATACGATACAGCATGTGTCTAAAAAAAAAAAGACTATAATAACAAACATCTAGAAGAGAACGTCATGGAAGTGTACCTTTTTATAATGGCAATTGTCTCTGTTAGCACCAAAATGTACCCTCCCACAGAAAAGTTATGTAGTGCACCTTTAATGAGACTGGGTTTTTAATGATACTTTTCATTTGGCCCACATTTTGCATCATCAGTTCCACTCAGCGATGACACGTCAAGGTTTTGATTCCTGGACTAGATGACGAGACTCTCCTTTTGTAGTTTCATGTTGCACTACAGTTCCAATCACACAAACCCGTCACATGTCAGGCCCTCACACAGGCACTTTGTAAATGATGTATTTGAGGGTTAGGGAACTGTGTGTTTGCTTGTGATTTCTAAACTTTAAATCGTTTAAGGTTGACACATTATGCAAGTTTGGCTTTTTTAGTTTTTAACCATCAAAAAAATACCTGAAGATCTATTTATGTCATTCACACTTACAGAAGCCTGAAAGGCAGTTAAAGCTGCAGATAAAACAAACAAACAAACAAACAAACAAGCAAACAAACAGAAAAGAATACTCCGTGCAAAGTAAAAGCAAGCAAGTAAATCAAAACAAAAAACCCTGATTATTTCAAGTTTACCTACTTAGAAAATGAAGTTTGTATATTTATTTTGCCTTCAGCTCAAAATAGAGAAAACAATTTTTGAACTTGCCTCCCAGGGCTTACGTAGTTTTTAGTGAAGTTAGAAGTATTTGTTGTACCAGAAAGGGCTCTTTGTGTTCCATTCCACAAATCCATTCATTGACATCTGATTCTTTTAAGAACTTGAGTGTATTGACTAAGATCAGTCTGTTAGCGTCATGTTGCTAAATGTAGCTGTGGTTCTTTGGGGTTCATTCTATCACTTTCACTCAATCACAATTGATTCCAAACTGTAAACATTATCATTATGTTATAGATATCAATGCAAAGGTGTGCAATATGACTGAAAAAGCCAGACTAAAGCATAATGCGCCCCCTTTTGGCCGAGTGTACATATCCTGTGTACATATTTAGTGGGAAAAGGCTGATGTGGAGGGTATTTATTTATTTATGGTGAAGTACACTAATGTACTGTGGGCCTGGTGGACTATAGCTCCAATTGTCAGAGGAGAGTTAAATGATTTAATGAAATAAAAGCACAAATGATTAGGATATGGTGCCATTTTAAAATATATTACACCACAGAAAAATGGCAATATGTTACTTTAACATAAACATTGAGTTTTTTCCTCAAAATGTGCTGAATCTTTTACAGTGTGAAGTGGGCACCTAAGCTTTAGTAACCCAGGCCGGTTTGGGATGTGAGGAAGTTGCCAGACTCAAACACTACTATATGGATTTTGTTTTACTTTAAACTGTTTTCTGAGATGTGACTTAATTTAAACAAAAAAATTTAAAAAATGGACAATTTTTTTTTTTTATTTATATCTGCAAAAATGATTTTGAGAATTGTAGAAATGATTGTTTTCACCAACAATTGTATGAATTGCTTTTGTTGTCAAAAAATAGCAATACAACATTTCACTGGGGTCGCCAATGTAATAAATCTTTTTTCTCTTCTGTGTGCTGTGATTGACTGACTGGATATTTTGAGGCAATTTTTCATTTCCTTTTCCTTTTACTTAGGCCTATTGAACGTACTTGATTGTAGTCTGCAATTTCCCCCCTTTAGCCTACAATACAGATGTATTAGCCTAAAAGAGATGGGGGCAGATGAAGTCATGATTTGTAAAATAGTGAGTTCCCTTTTCAGGAATGAATATAATGTGATGAATAGGGTTAAATGTCTCTTTCTATCCTGCCAAATATAATTTACATATGCATAACATTTTCTACAATTCAAATTGTTAGAGATAGACGAGAGTCAACTGAAAAGAATAAAAGGCACAACTTATTACAACATGGTGCATTTTTATTGACTTTTCTTATTACCGAATTTGTTACAGTAAAATATCTGGCCAATGTGATGGAATTCTTTGGATTCAGAATCTTGAATAGTTACGCCATTGGTGGTTTACAGATTGTAGAATGTGACAAGATGAGGACAAGAACCAGATTTCCCTTGATTACATTGAACATGGAATATCCACAAGGGAAATGGACAGATATTGAACCTGCTCATTTCTCTTAGTGAGTCTATACCCATGAACATGTTGTATTATATGACAAAAAAAATGCATTTTAAAGAATGTTATATCATCTGATACCCAGAACTAAGGTCTAGATTGTGTCTTATTTTTTTCTCTTTTTTTTTCTTCACTAAAAATACAATTATCTGGTATTGGAGTCAAATGCCTAACTAGTCTGGCTAGCCATTGGTTTCCGAGTAATTCAAAAGTAGGCACATTTTGCCATAGCAACTATGGCGACACGGTGACAGAGTGGCTAGCACTCTTGCCTCACAGCAAGAAGTGTGTGGGTCGTGGGGTTCCTCAGTACACTCTAGTTTACCCTGTCAACTCAAAACATGTGCCATACGTAAAATCCAACTACGATAGTCTGGACCAAGCAACACAACGATCTGAAGATGCTCCTGGGGAGAGGCCCCAGTGGCAATGAAGGATGGGTCAAGGGAGCACATTTCACTGTGGGGACAATAAAGTGTGCCTTAAAGTCTTCATTAATAATAATAATAATGTATTAATAGTACAAAGTATCCAATCTTTAGAACAATGAAAATGCCTCAAAAGGTTGCTGATAACCAGAAGCTGTATTGTTTGAAACATGGCCACCAGAGAGCAGTGTGTCTCTTCAGATTATGTGAATGTATAACAATAAACTAAGACATTTATCTATTAGCTTATCTTTTAATATCACTTAAGCACACGACAGTGCTTCTAAAGCTTTTTCTGGTGCGTGCCCACCTTAGGGGATAAAAAATAATTCCATGCCCTTCCATCCTTGAGAGATTATACATATTACAATATAACTGGTAAATATAAAACCCAAAAAAGAAAGATGGCGCTAATGGACTTTATGGCTTTGCATTCTCTGCTGCTGTTTTGAGCAACAATCCCGCAAATCCTTTCAAATCCAAAAACAACAAACTCATTGAGGGATTTTGCTATCAAAATAAGCAATAATAATAATAATAATAATAATGATGATAATAATAATAACTAGAAATTGCAATAGCAACAAGTCATTGCGAGTGAGGGCAGAGGTCAAAAACTCAAAAACAAAAAAAAAGTACACAAAGTGGAAATACAAACCACACGTTCACAAGTACAGTGCTTTTACTGTGAAAATCCCCCAAACATTATTTTACAGTGCTTTTATTGTGAAAATCCCCAAACTGTTGTTTTACAGCGCTTTATTGTGAAGGTAGTACTCAATGTACTTATACTGCATTACTGCAATAGGCTATAGTAGCACTGTGAAGGACTTGGACAAAAATTCATTGTATTAACAGTGCTTTTATTGTGTAAACCCCAAATTCATTGTTTTACAATGCTTTTATTTTGAAGGTTGTACTCGATGTACATTACTGTAATAGTCTGTAGTAGCACTGTGAGGGACTGAAGGCGTTGGAGTATTGTGTTGACTACAGTGGAATTGATTCTCAAAAGATGCCTCAATTTGACTGTATCTGTATTAAAGTGCATTGAACATTCAATGTGCTTTTATTGTGAAGGTAGTACTCATTGTACTTCGACTGCATTACTGCAATACTTGGGTCCTGGGACCTGGGGCTCTGGTCTAAACTACTTTTGTACTTGGTACTAGGATTCTTAGAATTCTCAACGTACAAAATGTACTACAGCGCAGTACCACTACGACAACAAGTACTACAACGTAGTTCTACTACAACAAAGTCCAACAAACCTCCAAAATAGTACTAAAAATACTAGGATGACTAGAATTCTAAAAGTACAAAAAGAAATCTACAAAAAGACAAACCTAAGAAAGAAAACCTAAAAAAAATCACCCCTTGAAACTCACAATTACTAGAATTCTAAAAGTGTCGGTGTAATCCCTCATTCGTCCAGGAGTGTTCCATTGTCGAAAAAGATTCAGTTGTTTCATCTGGACTCTATTTTAGAAAAAACAAAACGTTTCAACTCTCATCCAAGAGTCATTCTCAATCAGTGAAACAAGTCTGAGAACTCCTGTTTTTATCCTACTCTGTGAGAGCCCTGCCCACAGGGCGGGACCTCCTGCTAATGGCCCATTGAAACTGGGATGGGCCTATTGTTCTGTAGTTCCCTGCCTCACCTTGAGTGCCTGTTTAGCATCAGAATGCCCCGGGCGTCTCCATGGTTTCAGCAGACCATTATAAACAACAGGAAGGTTGAATCTTAAACCTCCATTACGATTTAATGAAGGATTCTCTTTTTTAACAAAGATTGCCTCCTGAACTCCTCTTTCAAACCATCTTTTCTCCTGCTCAGAATCTCCACCTCACTGTCTTCAATAGAGTGGTTTGTGGCTTTGAGATGAAGATGTACAATGTAGAATTCTAAAAGTACGAAAAAGTACTACAACGTAGTACTGCAACGTAGTACTATAACGTGGTACTACAGCAAGTACTACAACATAGTAATGAAAATACTGAATGCACTGCAAGTGCTAGGATTACGAGAATTCTAAAAGTACAAAAATATACAAAAAGTAGTACTGCGACGTACTGCCACAATGGGGTACTACTACAAGTACCGTTATATATGAAATACTGCATATACTACAAATTATGCATACACTACAAGTACTAACTCTAAAAGTATGAAAAAAAATCTACAATCTACAAACCTGGAAAGAAAACCTGGAAAAAAAACGTACTAATTACTAGAATTCTAAAAGTGCTACAAAGGTACTACAATGTAGTACTAAAATATAACAAGTACTAGGATTACTAGAATTCTAAAAGTACCAAGAAAGTCAATAAAACAACAAACCTGAGAAAGAAATTCTTAAAATAACACCCCTGGAAACTCACAATTACTAAAATTCTAAAAGTACAAAAATTTACTACAACGTCCTACTACAATGTAGTACTATAACGTAGTACTACAAATACTGCAAGTACTGCAAGTACTAGAATTACAAGAATTTTAAAAGTATGGGATATATCTACAACACTACAAACCATAAAAGTCCAGAAAAAATACTTACAAACTACTCCAAAGCTTAAAAGAGCCGATAACACCCTGAACCTGGAAAGCCCACAAATCTTGCCATTCAAAACAAGAGGAAAAATTGTAACTTTGACGACAAATTCTGAAAAAAACAACAAAAGCGACAAATACCAAAAGTAATACCGAGAATCACACGAGAAATATCAACAAAAAGAACCTTGAACGACAAAGATCCGACAAAAAATGCGACCCGTGAAGCGTGCCGAAAAAAGGTGTTTCTACAATAATAAAGGAACTACTAGAACAAAGAGTGACACCGCGGTAACACCGCTGTCACTCAATAATAATACATTTTATTAAGTGCGTTTCAAAACAGCCAAGGACACTGTACATGAAAACATGTTTAAAAACATTCAAACAACTGAATAAAACACAATACGTGTGATGATGAGAGTGACTGAGGTTATGTAGTGTAGGATTTTCTAAACAGGTTTTGAGTCTGCATTTGAAGAGTGGAAGAGAGACAATGTTGCAGAGGTCAGAAGGGAGAGAGTTCCAGAGATGAGGAGCAGAGAGGCTGAAAGCTCAGCCCCTTATGGTGATAAGATGGGAAGAGGGCACAGAGACTGCCGAGAGGAGGAGGAGCGGAGGGAGCGAGAGGGAGTGTAGGTGTGCAGGAGGTCAGAGATGTACGTCGGAGCCAAATTATGGATAGCTATGAAAGTAGTTAGGAGGATTTGGAAATTAATCCTTTGTTTTATACCAATGAAGATGTTGGAGGATGGAGGTGATGTGGTGGTATAAGGATGTCCGGGTAGTGATGATGAAGGATGCAGTTTCGGTGAAGCTGCAGTTTATGGAGGGATTTGTTGTGGAAACTAAAGAGGTGAGAGTTGCAGTAGTCAATAAGAGACGTGACAAGATGTTGGACAAGTATGGCTGTGGTGTGAAGAGTGAGAGGAGGACAGAGACGTGAGATGTTACAGAGGTGAAAGCAAGCAGAACATGTGATGTTATTGAAGTGGAAGTGGAAAGAAAGTGTACTGTTGAGGATGACACCCAGACTCTTAACCTGAGGGGAATTGAGGACAGTGGAATCTTTGCTAGAAATAGAGAAACTGCTAGATTTGGAGTGACTGGAAGGCGTGCCTACCAGGAGGGCTTTAGATTTAGAGCTGTTTGTGTTTGTGTTTGTGTGTGTTTGAGAAGGAACATGGAATTGATTTCCTGCATGCAGAGGGTAATTGAGGTTGGTGGAAGTGATTAGAGGGGAGGTAGAGCTGAGTGTCATTCACGTCACAATTAAAGTGAATGCTGTCTTTAGATAATGAAGAGAAGGTGTCTCAGGACAGAGCCCTGGGGCACACCAGTGGAGACAGGGAAGGAGCGGTGGCGGCTGGTGATGCAAAATATGCGGGCTATTTGACATTACCGTGTTTTGGTTTATTTTTAATGTCCAAAAGTGAATATTTTACATTGACTGTATAAACACACATTTTAAATACACATTGACAACTCTAATAATGAAGTAAATACTTTATTTCCACTTTTGGTAATGGTAATGGTAATACTATGACTTTTACATATACATTTGACACAAAATTACATTTTACACTTTATAAGATATCAGATCGTAAAGAGAGCAAAACAAAAGTCTCAGTGATACTGCCACCTTATAGTGCAGAGGAGCAATTACAACATTAGAGAGAAAATAAACACAAACAGTTGTTGGTGCGTGTTTCATAAAACGGTGCAGAAAACAAAACTAAAAGATCAGCTTCTAAGTGGCATTAGTTAACTGAACTACATGTGTGTAACATTTTACATGTTTATAGTTCATCATCACAGACAACATTGTTGTGGGAAGTTGTTCTTAAAGACACGTCATTTACAGCGTTCTTTCATGGGTTTTCTAATAACCAAAGCATCTACTTATGAACAGAAGTTCAGCGATGCTTTTAGCGTTGGAATTATCCAGCGTAAAAACACTCTGTTTGTGTGTTTGCCGTCAAGGTAACGGAGCACACAAGCTGCAAGTTCGACACATCAGATGTCCGATCGGCTCAGACTGATAAGAAATAAGCCGCTTTCACTTCATCACGACCATAGTTTTTATTCACAGCCAGCACACAGTCAAGGAGCTCATTCGGACTCGTTTTGAACGTGCTGTAGAACGTGCTGACGTCTGTAGATGCAGTTTTAAAAAGTACACACGGAAAACAAGGCGTGTGGCACTTCCGCGTAGAGTTGACTTAACCCCGCCCTGATCACGTGTGAGGTGCTCCTGCTGTGTCTCCAGCGTAAACAGCGTCGCTCAGTGGCGTAAACACTACGCTAAAATGGGAGATGAAGCAGATGGCCCATTTCAGACAGTTTTACTGTGACTTTTCCCATAGTGATGTGGTCATTTTTTCTCAGAATTTGATTGGCTTAAGATTTCCCATTGCTTTTCTACCAGACTCAGGGGCGATTTTCAGACTGCAGACAAAGTATCCTATATATATATAAAAAATAAAATAAAAAATAAATTAAAATCCCTTCTCACCCCCCGCTTGTGGTCTCGTCTAAGCTCAGGTCCTCTACCAGAGGCCTGGGAGATTGAGGGTTCTGCGCAGTATTTTTGCTGTTCCTAGTACTGCACTTTTCTGGACTGAGATGTCTGATGTTTTTCCAGGGATCTGTTGTAGCCCCTCCTCCCAGTTTGGGGGTCACTGCCCCAAATGCTCCGATGATCTGGGCCTCTATTGCTCTGGTGCTCAGGGCCTGTTCCTGTGCAGCCATGATGAGTGCCTCTGTGCTGTCCTTCAGACCTGCCCGCTCTCGCCATTGGTCGGATTTCTTGATATCAGCCACTTCAGTTATGTTCCGGTGGTACATTCCCACGTAGGGTCTTGGTCCTCCCATGATGGTCCCTCCTCTAGCACCTCATCCTTTGTTCCCCATTGTTTCCCATCCTCTGTCAGACATTCACGGAGCACGTCATCTGTTGGGGCCTTGTCCTTGATGTACTTGTTTTGCTCTTGGATGTTTCATCCTGGATAGTGGCTTTCACACTCACTAATCCATGGCCTCCTTCCTTACGGCTATTGTACAGTTTCATGGTGCTGGATTTTGGGCGCAACCCTCCATGCATGGTGAGCAGCTTTCGTGTCTTAACATCTGTGGTCTGTATCTCTTCTTTTGACCACATTAAAATTCCTGCAGGGTATCTGATCACTGGCAGGGCATAGCCGTTTATTGCCCGGGACTTGTTCTTGTCATTGAGCTGGCTTTTTAGGATTTGCCTTACTCGTTGTAGGTATTTGGCTGTTGCCGCTTTCCTTGTTACCTCTTGAAGAGAACTACATATTATGCATCGATCATATATTCGCCATTGTACAATGCATTGAACATATATTCACTATTATACAATGTTATGCTGCTCTTTGTGCTGGCGGTGCAGTGTTTTTCCACTCTGAACCCCAGGGTTTGACCAGTCTCAGGTTTCACGAGCAGACAAAGAGAAAAAGGTGGAGACCATGAAGGGGTCAGATGGGCACGGGGCCAATCCCGGCTTTACAACACGGACTTCCTTTAGGCTCATGCATATTCATTTTCTGTGTCTATAATACTGGCAAACTGTGGCTGTCCCGTTACTTTCCGGAATTATGAAGACGCGAGTAACGAGTGTTAGGCACCCGGAAGTCCAGACGTCTGTATAGATGAACTTTGTTAGGAGAATAAAAGAATGCGTAATGAAACTCATGAATCTTGGTCATCTATAGCTGGTATGTATTAGTAACTGATAGAGTAGATCTTGTTGACTTTCACTCCTCTTCCAGTTTCTGAACACGCAGATGTCCGAGTTAAATAGAACCGGGCATATTTCTTCACTCTTCAAGGTTGCCATTTGCATGTGGTATTCCTAGGTACTTGTAGGCCATCTCTAGCCATCCTCAATGTCTGCTATTGTTCCTTCTGGGAGTGAGACCCCTTCCGTGTGGACTACCTTCCCTCTCTTTGTCACCATCCGACTGCACTTCTCAAACCCGAATGACATCCCAATGTCAGTGCTGTAGATCCTGGTCGTGTGGATCAGAGAGCCGATGTCTCGCTCGCTCTGAGCGACCACACCCCTTTCACACCCCTTCCTGCAGCTACACTATTTCAGCCTCCAGGTCACACACATCGGTGACATCGTGACTTCGTGCCCCTCCCTCCCACCCTCTTTTAATTATTCTAATTATTCTAATTCATCTCCTTGATGGAGGCCCGGGAGCCTACAGCCCTCATCGCCAGAAAACCCAAAACGGCATCAATTTCTGTATACTCGTGTTGTTCATGTTTCTCATATGTCAATAAACACTTTGCATCGTAGCTGGAGTTGTGGTCCTCGCGAGTGACTTTAGGTCTAAATCAAAGGCTTGAAACTCTAAAAAAATCACATTTTGCCCAGATTTCTCTATCTATTCCAGAGAATAGATACTCCTTTTACAGGCCTTACTGGCAGAGGACAATCAAAACATACAAAAAATCTTAAACTGGCTGTTTTATGGTCAAAGTTTTGCACCTAACAGCACATATCGTAGATTTAAAGTCTGGATAACAAAAGGAATAAAGATTTTCAACCAGGTTATAAAAGAAAATCAAATGAAAAGCTAGATATTTATTGTAACCAAGAAATTAACAAAGTAATGACCACCAATCAGAAGTTTCAATAATAAATACATTATATAAATGTATTAACAAGTTGGACAACAACTCTACTAATTATATGAAAAATAAATGGGATAGAGAGGGTAATTTTGTTTTGACAGATGAAGAATGGGAAAAGATATGTACATCTCAGTCAGGGTCAGGCTGTAGAAGGAGGCCTATCAGGACTGGTTTGTGGGACTCCTGAGGCAGGTGACAGGTATCCGCGCGGCGGCCGAGCGCACAGCAGCTTGTGCTGTCGCAGAGGAAAAAACCTGGGGCAGGGAGGAGTTCGGGGAGGCAATGGAGGAGGACTATCGGTCTGTCTCAGGAGGGGTTAGGTTAGGTGTCTTTATTTGTACCCTTGGGTAAATTGGTTTGCTGTGATTAAGAGACATCAAACATAAATGTACACAGTATAAAAACGCAGACATAATTGATTAATAAATGGGAAGCAATTGGGAAGCAATTGGGAAGCAATTGGGAAGCAATTGGGAAACAATTGGGAAGCAATTGGGAAGCAACTGGGAAGCAGTGCTTCACCAATGTGTGGAGAACTGTTGACTTCGACTGGGGATGATGTTGGACAGTGGAAGGAATACTTTGAGGATCCCCTCAATACCGCTGTCACGTCTTTCAAAGAGGAAGCAGAGACTGAGGACTCAGAGGCTGACTCAGCTATCACCCACGCTGAGGTCACTGAGGTGGATGACAAGCTCCTTGCTGGCAAGGCTCCAGGGGGTACCTTAAATCTTTGGATGTTGTTGGACTGTCTTGGCTCACACGTCTCTGCAACATTGCGTGGTGGTCGCGGACAGTGCCTCTGGACTGGGGTGGAGTCCCTCTGTTTAAAAAGGGGGACTAGAGGGTGTGCTCCAACTACAGGGGAATCACACTCCTCAGCCTCCTAAGGTCTATTCCAGGGTACTGGAGAGGAGAATCCGACCGATAGTCGAACCTCGGATTCAGGAGGAGCAGAGTGGTTTTCGTCCTGGTCGTGGAACACTGGACCAGCTCTACACTCTCCATTGGGGGCTTGAGGGTTCGTGGGAGTCCTTTACCCAACCAGTCCGCACGTGCATTGTGGAACTGGAGAAGGCTTTTGACAGTGTCCCTCATTGTGTCCTTTGTGTGTGCCCCGGGAATATGGGATCTGGGGCCCTTTGCTCGAGGTGTTTGCATTGCCAGCAGTAAGTCTGACCAAACCAGAGTCCATATGACTACAACTGAATCTTTTTCTACAATGGAACACTCCTGGACGAATGAGGGATTGCAGCGACAAATCTGACCAAACATGTCGGTATAATCCCTCATTCGTCCAGGAGTGTTCCATTGTAGAAAAAGGTGACTACAACTGAACCTTTTTCTACAAGTCTGACAAAAGTGATAATGTAGCCTTATGTCTATGATTGATTTCATTTTCTGGATAAATTACTTTGGTATACCTACAAATATTAATCTAGTTACCACTTCAAGGGTGTCAAGCCTTTTTTAAGTCTATATAGCAGGGGTCTCCAAAAGGTGGTACGTGGGCCAGGTCCGGACCCCAAAGAAATTTGGTCTAGCCCGCGGTCCAGTTTCCCATAATTAAAAAGATATTGTTTAATTTTTTTTGCGCGGCATTAGCAGCACTCTGTGCTGCTTTGCTGCAGCTCCCCTGCTGGTCTTGGCAGGACAGAGAGCCCCGGTTCTTCACAAGCGTGTGATGCTGCAGACACAGTAAATAACAGCTTCATTGATGATTTAGTGTAAATGTAACATGAATAAGGAGGTTTGGAAGTCTGCTTGATAACTAGGAACATTACAAGCCGTGGCACCGGAGGACAACGTATTTTCCGGGTTTCGTTGTTGCAAGGTACATCAGACCGCTGTGCATGATGTGCGGATTGTCCCACTGGTCGGGTTCTGAATGGTGGACTGCGGTCTCGTCCCGGGACATGTGTACTTTTGCTTTAGGCACGTCTAAATGGATATTTTGAAACCCACAATCAAAGACAACGACGGAACAACTAGTTGCTCAGTTGTTCCAATATCCATATATATATATCTATCTGACATAGGCTGAGAGAGGTGCAATGAAAAAACGAGTACCCAAGAAGTACAACCATACCTGAAGCTCTCGAAACTGCCAAACAAAGGCTCCTTGGCCAGCGGCCTAAAGAGGAACACAAGAGATAATGAAGCCAGACGAAAAAACCAGCTGTTCGAAACTCAACCTGCAAAAGTGTACGCTCAATGGTAGGGTAATAACAGCAGAGCAGACCCACCAAGGCAGGAAACTGAAAAATACTGGAAAAGTATATGGGAAAAAGAGGCAACACATAACAGCGATGCAGAGTGGCTGATGGATCTAAGAGCGGACCACAGCAACCTCCCTGAACAGAACCCAGTTACCATCACAGTGGCAGACCTCCAAGAAAGAGCCTCGGGTATGAAAACTGGACAGCACCGGGCCCTGACATGATTCACGCATACTGGCTAAAGAAACTCACAACACTCCATGAGCGCTTGGCAGCACAAATGAACCAGTTGCTAAGAAATGGGACTCACCCTGAATGTAGCGATCCTGATCCTGAAGTATCCCTCCAAGGCTACAGCCCCATCCAACTATCGGCCAATAACCTGTCTCTCCACAACATGGAAGCTCATGTCAGGCATCATCGCGGCTAAGATAAGTGGGCACATGGATCAATACATGAGCAAGCACAGAAGGGCATCGGCAAAAATACCAGAGGAGCCAAACACCCAACTCCTGGTTGACAGAACAGTCGCTCAAGACTGCAGAACCTGACACACCAATCTGTGTACTTGCCTGGATTGATTACAGGAAAGCATATGACTCAAAGCCACACACATGGAGATGTACAACACCAATAGGACTCTAAGAGTCTTCATAGCAAACTTGATGCGGCTGTGGAAAACCACCATTGAGACCATGAGTCAATGTGCATTAACCAAGGAGACGCCCTGTCCCCACTGCTGTTCTGCATAGGTCTGAACCCTCTCAGCCAGATAATCAACAAGACTGGCTATGGATACCGACTGAGGAATGGGGCCACGATCAGTTACCTCCTCTACATGGATGACATCAAACTGTATGCTAAGAGCAAGCGAGACATCGACTCTCTGGTCCCCAAGGATCTACAGCGCTGACATTGGGATGTCATTCGGGTTAGAGAAGTGCAGTCGGATGGTGACAAAAAGAGGGAAGGTAGTCCACACAGAAGGGAACTCACTCCCAGAAGGAACAATAGCAGACATTGAGGATAGCTACAAGTACCCTAGGAATACCACAGGCAAATGGCAACCTCGAAGAGGTAACAATGAAAGCGGCAATAGCCAAATACCTACAACGAGTAAGGCAAGTCCTAAGAAGCCAGCTCAATGGCAAGAACAAGTCCCGGGCAATAAACATCAGTGATCAAATACCCTGCAGGAATAATAAGGTGGCAAAGGAAGAGATACCGACCACAGATGTTAAGACGCGAAAGCCACCCAAAATCCAGCACCCTGAGACTGTGCACTAGCCGTAAGGAAGGAGGCCGTGGAGTAGTGAGCGTGAAAGCCAAGATCCACAAGTACATCAAGGACAAGGCCCCAACAGATGACGTGCTCAGTGAATGTCTCAGGCAATGGGGAACAGAGGATGAGCTGCTGGAGGAGGGACCATCATGGGAGGACAAGCCCCTACATGGGATGTACCACTGGAACATGACCAGTGGTTGATATAAAAAAATCCTACCAATGGCGAGAGCGGGCCGGTCTGAAGGACAGCACAGAGGCACTCATCGTGGCTGCGAAGGAACAGGCCCTGAGCACCAGAGCAATAGAGGCCCAGATCTACCACACCAGACAAGACCCAAGGTGTAGGTTGTGCAAAGGGGCCCCCGAGACAATCCAGCACATAACTGCAGGGTGCAAGATGCTGGCAGGGAAAGCATACATGGACGCCACCAAGTGGCTGGCATAGTGTACAAGAACATCTGTGTGGAGTATGGACTGGAAACCCTAAGGTCAAAGTGGGAAACACCCCTAAAGGTGGTAGACAATGACCGAGCCACGATCCTGTGGGACTTCCAGATATGGCAAACCAACCTGACATTGCGGTGGTGGATAAAAAGCAGAGGAAAGCCGTTGTGGTTGACGTGGCGATACCAAGGGATGGCAACATCAGGAAAAAGGAACACAAGAAACTGGAAAAATACGAAGGGCTCAGAGAAGAGCTCTCGGGGCAGTGACCCCCAAACTGGAGGAGGATTCCTGAAAAAACATCTGACATCTCAGTCCAGAAAAGTGCAGTACTAGGAACAGCAAAGATACTACGCAGAACCCTCAATCTCCCAGGCCTCTGGTAGAGCTTAGAAAAAGGGATGAGACCACCCGCGGAGGGTGAGAAGGGAATTTTTATGTAATGTATACACATACACATATCTTTGTAATACCAATAAACTAAAAACATGTTATTGATGGCCAGTCTTATTTTTGAGAAAACCAGTGACATTTTTGTTTTTGTTTTAACCTTTTAAAAGACTTTATTAAGTTTACATAGTTAATTTAGCATAAAGTTTCTTCCCCTCTAAATCATATGATAGAATATACAAGATACAAGTTGACCACATTTAAAAACCCTTTTCTGTGTAATGTACATTTCCAGCCTCGTAAACTGGTTACAAACCACCTGTTGCTTTGCTTTGGTTAATGATTGAATGAAACGCCTGATGAAACCTGACACCGGGAGAACGCGGAAGTGTGTGCGGGCCGGAGGAGGACCGTAGGCCGCGTACAGTCAACACTTCACCCCGCTACCGCCGCTGCTGTCACGGTAAGATATCCCTGTTTTCCCCCGCTCTCTGCTGTTTCTAGCGCCGCGCCGCTTCCACCTGTACCAACCACCAGCGCTTATTTGTCGGGTAAGGTTTAGAGCAGACCGACAGATTTAGAGCTTAACTATGCCGACCAAATCTTGTCTTAAGCCTCTACTTAGGAAGGTCACGTCTCGGCTGCTTTAGCTGGAGAAGTGGCTGACACTGACAGGCACGAACCAGGGTTTAGGCTTAAGCGGCTTCCTTTAGCGGCGGCTAGCACTTAGCATTAGCTTCATTCATCAGACAAACTAGCACAGCAACTAGCGCAAACATGCAGGAATGGGCCAACCAGTTATGCGTGAGTAAACCCATACGTGGCTTTGTACACAGGGAGTAGTTTGCACTTGAGTTTAAAATGTGACGCCTCATAAATGGATAGTTGTGTCGTTTTGAGCTATGGTAACGCTACTAGCCAGCGTCCAGGCTAACCGTTGCTAGCTGCGTTCGTTTAGCGAGCAGAAATATGAGTTTGTTTTTGTAAACATGGGGGTTTCTGGATCAATTATGGGATTCCTGGAGAAATGAAGGGTATTGCAGTTATTATAAGTTATAACAACTGTGTGTTTTACGGTTAAAGTCTATTATTTTGCTCTGTTACCTGGAGATGTCTATTATTAATGACAGCATCACAACAAGTGTAACTAAAGTCTTAGCAGCTGTTCTCATCTACTGTCATTCGGTCACTGTCATGTTGGGATGAACAATGGCATGTCACCTTAATTCTAATGATTACAAATTGTCCTACTCAAAATATTGTCTGGAAATGTTTTTGTGTGGTTTGTATTTTATTATTTATTTATTTATTAATTATTTTCATTTATCTGAATATATTGATTGGCCAAACTATATCGGGTAGATATTAGCATGTTTTAAATCTCCAGCATAGGCTGATGTTTTGTTTGGGTTACCTAATTTTGTCCATTTAGCAAAATTGGTTATGCCTTCAAACAGATGTATTGTAAAAGCCGCTTTTGGGTCAAATGAGACTGCTGTGTGCTGTTTACATCTAAAATGTTTTATTGTACAAGAACCAAGAAGTGTGCTGTAAAAGCGCTTGTATTATTAACTCATTGTGGTGTATAAATAGCAAAGTGAGGAATAACTTTGGATTGTTGCAAACCGAAAGAAATTAACTAGTTTATTTATTTATTAAAATTTTAATTTTTATATTTCTAGAATCCCTATAGTTTAAACTGAGCTGAGACAGGGCAGAATTCTCAGGAAGAATTCTGTTTGTTTAACTGTCAAATGCAGATTTGTTCATCTGGTTTATAATTCATATCATCATAGAAGAGTCAATTGGCCATTGTAAGTGTTATTTTGTCGTCACTTGATCCAATATTATTTTTCAGCATTTGTTTGTTGGATGGCCGATATTGTGGTGTCAATATTGTTATTGATATTGGTAATATTTCATGCTCAATTCAATGTATTTTTGTAACACCTAAAATCACAACAACAGTTGCATTTATCTGAAATTTTTCTACAGGTTTTTGTTTGTTGTCAGATATTAATAAAAGGGCAGTGAAGCTAAAGAAGTGGCTGTATGTTTTGCACAACATTGCTGAGTAAGAGTTTATAGAGAGGGAAAGAAGTGTCCAGGAAAAGGCAGTTCCTTTCATTTCCCTGTGCTTGCACTTACTTCTGGTACTTCCTGTTGTTCTCATATCTTTCTCCACATGTTGGTGGTAATGCATCTTAATACGTTCTGTCCCACAGGAGAACCGCCAGTTTGGATCCAAGATGACGGACTCCAAGTACTTCACCACCACTAAGAAAGGTTGGACTTTCTCACACCTGCAAACACATCACATCACAACAAATTTGGAACTAAACCTGGACTAGATCAGGAGAACCAAACTAAGTACTGAATCACAAGGGCTAAAACCAGGACCAGACGAGACTCTGTAGATTTTTTTGAGGAGTAATTACTGTGTGGACATATTGTTTAATTTATACAATTTAAAGCTAAAGCTAAAACTACTAATAAAATAGTTATTGATTAAAAATAAATCAAAGTCCTGTATGTTTATATATAGACTAAAAGGATACAAGTGCAGAATTGATTTACCAAGGGCTGCAACCAATTCTTATTTTAGTAACCAACTAGTCAAATGATTATATCATAATTATATCAATCAGTACAGCAACCAAATAAAGGTTGAAAAGTCGTGATTGAAGACTTCTGGAGAGAGAAAATGTACGAATAAAATGAAAGGGTTATTGTGGATGAAAATTGAAAATGGTTTATTTTTAGACATTTTCATTCAATAATGCTGCCGTTTGTGTTTATAAAAGGTCTTTTTCATATGATTTTTTAGAGTCTGTATAGTCCAGAGACGAATTATCATTATTTTTATCAACGACAATGTAAAAATGGTTCTAAAACAACTTGAGTAACAAGAAAGGTAAAACATGTTTCAACGAGTAATTGTATGTTCTTGTATGGTTATAACTACAAGAAGTGGTTTGCCGTCTTGCTTGCGAAATTTGAGTTAGTAGAACTAATTTGTTTAAGTTAAGTCCATTCAAAATGTCTTGTGCCACTCCTTTATTTGGTTTCCAAGACAGACTATCATTTTGGTTTTTCTTTGGAGTGGTTCTTGTTATATCTAATTTAGACCTGCCTTGGACTTTTACCTTTTTTCCCTTATGGCCACACAGGCAGGATACAAACACGGGGAATAGTGAACGGGACAAATCAAATTTATTTCTCACCTCTCCTGAAGTTAAACTACAGCATTCTCATCCATGTCCTTATTGTATTTTCCTCCCCAATTCAGTGACGCCCAGTCCACAAAACATAGCCATTAATCCAGTTCGAAGCGTTTTTTACTCAAATAGAACATCAAAGTCCATATGACAGGTTCTCATGTTTTCTAATTATGACATAATTGACATTATTGTTTGGTGAGCTGGTCCCAGTGGTAAATGATTATCATAGTTTTTCATCAATCAAGTTGTAGTTTGTCAAGAAAATTTGACAAATTAAAGTTGAAAGTTACAGGAGGTAGTGCTGAGTTCTAAAATGGAACACCTTCACCTCTGTGATGTCATCAAAAAGCGCCATTCCATAAAAAAATGCAGCGACAATTTGCACGTAAATTACACCTTTTATTTGAAAGCTTAATCAGTCATTAAACAATGAAAGTGTTGTCAGGTGTAATTGTTTGTCGAATCATAACTGTTGTATGATTTAAATGATTTTGGCTCTTTTTTACAATCTGGCTGCTAAGTAACTGTTGTGGAAGTACCTTCATATATGTCATATTTGCAGGACATGTCAAACCAGGAAGTGACATTAAAAACGTAACAAAAATTGCCAAATTGGAGAAAAACAGGCAAAATGTTTGATTTAAAATCTTGAATACAATCATCTTTGATTTACTGTAAAGTGTAGTCTGATGTGTCATGTGGACTTTGAGCGAGTGCAGATCCTCACATGAGTTTGTTTATAAATCCACGCTGGAACAGTCAGTGAAGCTGCTGCAGATTATAACCACAGTAAACTCACTTCCTGTGCAGTGTATTGTCTGCTTCCTGTAAATTTAAAGCTTTTATATGCACGACTGCACCACATTTCAAAAATGTTAAATACACACTGCATTCTTTCTTTGCCATGATTGTTTAGTCTTTGCTCCCAGGGGATCATGGGGATCATATAGCCCATATAAGACTTTTCATGTCCGCGTTTTAAATGGTTTGTCTCTCGTTTATAAATGGTTTTAAGGCTCTAAACTCTTGCAGTGTGCAGCATGTTTACAGAGGGCACAGAGGTGTTCTGTCTCCTTCTGCTGCAGAAACATTAGACTTTTACCCAATCAGCATCTGACGCTCTGTGGACGTCATGGTTAGTCCCTGCACGACTTGGCCCGAGGGGGAGAGGGTACTAAAGAAGTACCTTGTCTGGAAATGTGCTAAAGCAGGCCCGTGCCGAGCCGTGCCGAGCCGTGGTGGAGGCCCATTGGGGCAGTTCTGATTCAGGTCTGGTTGAATCCTGGTTCAGGTGCTACTCGGAAAGCTTCATATTTTCTGTGGTATAACTGATAGTTGTGTGAAACATGAAGGCGAACACACTAGAGAGCTCCTTCCTCTGGCCCACCTCCTTTTTAAACACTGGGTCTGTCATGCTGATTGTCAGGGTTAGTCCTGGCTCCAAATCTGAACAAGGAAATTAGTTGGGCTGAAACAATTGGACTATAGTCATTTCAGACTGTTTCTTAATGCATGCCCTTTTGATTTCATATATGTTGTTTTTATTATTGATCAGTGTTTTATGTTGCACCTTAACCCCAAAACAAGTTCCTATGTTTGTGCATTTTGTTCATTGACAATGGCAATATACCTTTCCTGATTCTGTACACAGACTCCTAAACATGCCATATGCTGAAAGAAAAGATGACACAGCCAGAATTGCATCAAACAAACATTTAGGTTTGATGGTGGTTTTCTACTATTTAGTGTTTAAGTTTGAATGAAAATGTCCTTGAGTTGCAGCTAGTTAGCAAATTAAAAATAATTTGCTAACTAGCTGACTACCAAATTAATCGTTAGCGACACCACTAAAAATATTGTTTTTGTATCAGGATGTCCTCAAGCATGTTGCTTTATCTGGGTGGAATTGAGCAAAAATCTCATTCACAGGCATTTCTCAATCTAGTCTGATCAATGCACAGACATAGTTTGCGGATGAGACTCTTCCCTTTTCTTTTGTAACAGTGGAGACGTGGTAGAGAAATGTTCAGAGCTAATCTTTTGTTATTGCCCCACAAACCAGAGATCGTCTTTGATGTTTGTGGAAAAGCAAAAGGACAATACAATGCAATGTATAATAATTAGTAGCTTCTTTGTGCAAAAGAGCTGCCGCAACAATATCCTTCCCTGAAAAGGATTAAAAGGTATAACCCTTTCAATCTACAATCTGTTATTTTACTGTACAATTCTTCTAGGGTTGCCACTAACAATCATTTTAGTAGCTTACCAGTCAAGCGCCAGGTTAATCAACAGGCCAAATTATTATTTCTATTGTACATTGAAACTTTTTAACATTTTTAACCAAATGAAGGTTGAAATATGGTGAATGCTTCTAGATAGAGAATATTTTCAAAGGGAGAGAACTTGCTAAATGGCAAGGTGTTTAAATATTGTTTTCCTCACTGTATAAGTGACATCCTCCTTTTACTTCAAATAACTTGTGTGGCGTGTGTCACTCTCTTGCGTTTGAGTGGGAGTAATGTAGAGTCATGTGTTTGTGCAGGGGAGATCTTTGAGCTGAAGGCCGAGCTCAACAGTGATAAGAAGGAGAAGAAAAAGGAGGCGGTGAAGAAGGTGATTGCATCCATGACTGTGGGGAAGGACGTCAGGTGAGTGTGGGACGGACTATGGGATGCACTGCATAATCTCACAATCGTAGTTAACCCTTTCATAAATGCCTGCAATCACATAGTAACTTGCATGGTCTGAGATTTTTCTGGCCGAGATCTTAAAAAGGTCTTAAAAAAGTCTTAAATTTCACACTAGAAGTTGTGCAGAAACCCTGTGCTATTTCTGATATATCCGTTTATCCCTCTGAGGCGCGGTCAAAATCAAGACTATTCTAAAACCATTCATATATTCTGGTGTGTTTTTGTCCTATTTGATTAATGTTTTTTCAGTATTTATTAGAGGTGGGCGATTTGATAAAATATTACTTTTTTCTTTGACCCAGATCACACTTTCAGTTTGATCCCAATTCATGTAAATTTAGTATCTTGAAGAGTAAAGAAAGTTGACGCTTCACTCCTGTCACCCGCTCAGAACATTGCTGAGGCTGACCAATGGGAGCTGTGAACAGGAAAAGGTCTCAGAGCATGTCACAGGAATGAGATCAGGAACCAGATTTATTACTCAGCCGTAGTATTGATAATTGCTCCAATGAGTATTTAGTTTTGATACTAGTTTTAATGTGATTTAGCATCTGGTTATCGATTTGAAGATAGATATCTGGATGATATTAATTGTCGTGACTGGCTCAACTCTGTAGACCTCGGCACTCATGTGACTCTCCTCTACAGCGCTCTGTTTCCTGATGTGGTCAACTGCATGCAGACTGACAACCTGGAGCTCAAGAAGCTGGTCTACCTCTACCTCATGAACTACGCCAAGAGCCAGCCCGACATGGCCATTATGGCCGTCAACACATTTGTTAAGGTAATGGCGTGGGATATATCTCAAATCAACATTCATAGTAGTATCCCTTTTTCGATATATTGCCCACCTCTCATTACCTAAATAATGTAATAATTGTATAACATTTCAAATTCCATTGAAATAGTGATCATGTGTACTGTGATTCATCATGCATGTCTGTTGCTGATTTGTCTTGTGATCTTCTCGCCAGGACTGCGAGGACCCTAACCCCCTGATCCGTGCCCTGGCCGTGCGCACCATGGGCTGCATCCGTGTGGATAAGATCACAGAGTACCTGTGCGAGCCCCTGAGGAAGTGTCTGAAGGACGAGGACCCATATGTGAGGAAGACCGCTGCTGTGTGTGTGGCAAAGCTCCACGACATCAACGCTCAGCTGGTGGAGGACCAAGGCTTCCTCGACACGCTCAAGGACCTCATCTCCGACTCCAACCCCATGGTACTCTTATCATATTCAATGGTGTTTTTTGTTTTTTTTCTGCGTGTTTGTCACACTTTAAAATCCATTTAAATATTAGTCAAAGACAACACAAGTAGGGAAGGTAGTCCACACAGAAGGAACAATAGCAGACATTGAGGAGGGTTACGAATACCTTGGAATACCACAAGCAAATGGCAACCTTGAAAAGGTGACAAGAAAAGCGACAACAGCCAAATACCAACGAGTACAGCAAGTCAATGGCAAGAACGAGTCCTGGGCAATAAACAGCTACGCCCTGGAATAATACGGTGGCCAAAGGAAGAGATACAGACCACAGATGTTAAGACGCGAAAGCTGCTCACCATGCATGGAGGATTCCACCTAAAATCCGGCACCCTGAGACTGTACACTAGCTGTAAGGAAGGAGGCTGTGGACTGGTGAGTGTGAGAGCCACTATCCTAGATGAAACATCCAAGACCCACAAGTACATCAAGAACAAGACCCCAACAGATGACGTGCTCAGTGAATGTCTCAGGCAATGGGGAACAGAGGAGGAGGTGCTGATGGAGGGACCATCATGGGATGTACCACTGGAAGTGGCTGATATCATGAAATACTACCAATGGCGAGAGCGGGCCGGTCTGAAGGACAGCACAGAGGCACTCATCATGGCTGCACAGGAACAGGCCCTGAGCACCAAGAGCTACCACACCAGACAAGACCCAAGGTGTAGGTTGTGCAAAGGGCCCCCCGAGACAATCCAGCACAGAACTGCAGGGTGTAAGATGCTGGCAAGGAAAGCATACATGGAGCGCCACCAAGTGGCTGGCATAGTGTACAGGAACATCTGTGTGGAGTATGGACTGGAAACCCCAAGGTCAAAGTGGGAAACACCCCCAAAGGTGGTAGAGAAGGACCGAACCAAGATCCTGTGGGACTTCCAGATACAGACTGACAGAATGGTAATGGCAAACCAACCAGACATTGTGGTGGTGGATAAAAAGCAGAAAGTGATGCCCGTGGTCATCGGAGCACTCGGGGCAGTGACCCCCAAACTGGAGGAGTGGCTACAACACTGGAGGAGGGGCTACAACAGATCCCTGGAAGGACATCAGACATCTCTGTCCAGAAAAGAGCAGTGCTAGGAACAACAAAGATACTGTGCAGAACCCTCAAGCTCCCAGGCCTCTGGTAGAGGACCTGAGCTTAATTGATTTAGTAGATGATCTACAGAGGAGGGTTCAAGAACAGAAAGCACAGTAGTTTTCCAATATGCCGACATGTCTGAAAGTGGAGATAAGGAGTCGGCTCTGTGGAGCTTCACTAATGAGAAACCGTCATATAGATTTGACCCATACAGAAGAGGAGGGCTTTTGAGCAAAAATCCCAGAAATGTTCCCACCTAAAAACATCAAGTGAATAAGAGAAGCAGTAGAATGTTCCCAGATGGTGTCTTCACGCAAACCTACACCAAGGACTATGTCCAAAATTGGGAAGCTTCTAAGCAGGGACGAAGACATGGTTTGATAGAGAAGTTAAGAAGAAAAAAGAGAATCCCTCTTTAAATAGAAATGGAGGTTTAAGGTCCAATTTATTGGTGACCGTGACCCGGCAATGAAGAAAAAACCTGCCGGTCTGACGTGGCCTTGTGCAGAAGCAGGCTGTCTAAACATCTCGAGTCCCAGCTGCACGCTCATGTCTCAAATGACAGCGCAATGGGCCGTGTTAAACCGTCAGATTGAGCCAGAGTATCAACCCTTTTAATTTTTCATGTTTTATGTGCCGATTTTCATGACTATCTAAAAGCGGAGATGGGCAGCAGCATGTGATGAAATGAGTCACATGACTGAAACCCATGAATTGCTGGGTTTCATATGACAGCACTAAATGCTCATGGGCGGATAGTTTTTTGTTATCACAAGAAGTGTCTAGTTACTAACATCTACATACTACATCTTTAACATTAATGAATTTGACTTTTTAGATTTCATGGCGAAGTCCAATGTTATCAATAGGAAAATCTGGCTCTTGCCCCCCATCTGGGAGTATGACATCATCACATTCTAGAACCTGAAAACAACCAATATATTAGAACATCAGACGACATTTTATTTGGGTTGTGGAATACCTTTTCAACGTCACTTGTGCTCACTTTACAGTCTGCTCTGTTGTGTTTGCGTGTGGTTCTCAGGTGGTGGCCAACGCAGTGGCAGCTCTGTCGGAGATCGCAGAGTCACATCCCAACAGTAACCTCCTGGACCTGAATCCCCAGACCATCAACAAGTTGCTGACCGCGCTGAACGAGTGCACAGAGTGGGGCCAAATCTTCATCCTGGACTGTCTGGCCAATTACACACCTCGAGATGACCGCGAGTCCCAGAGGTAACGGCCCTTCGACGTCTGCTCTGAGTCATTGTGTTTAAATTTATTGTATGTATTACGTTGGTGTATTGCCTCATTCGTCCAGGAGTGTTCCATTGTAGTAAAAGATTCCGTTGTGGTCATCTGTTTTTGAGTCATTCACACTTGGATGATAGTTGAATCGTCTTGTTTTTCTAAAAACTATATGAAAACAACTGAATCTTTTTCTACTATTGGATGTACTTTTTATTAGTTGAGAAGTGAAGGGCCCAGATCAGCACCATTTAGTACTGCTTTTTGTACTTTTTTTTTTTTCTACCTTTTAACCACCTTTTCTTTGGCATCTCCGGTTTTAGAACTTCTAATGTTAGTACTGAAAGCGTACATTACTTTATCTATGAAGCGTTCCCTCATCAGGAGTTGTGCTAGCACTGGGGAAATAAACAAAAGATAGTTTGACCTGACATGCCAATGTAAACATGCAGCTGTAATGAACGTAATTTGAGTCTGATGATGATTTATGGACTTAGACTTTTAATGTCACAAATCAGAGGGAGACGACCTTGTAAATGGGGTTAATGAAACAAGTCTAATATTGTTATTATTATGGTGCAGTGTACACGAATTGTGAAAAATTAAGGCATTATTAAAATCTTTTCAGATTGAAAACTTAAAAAATGCTTCTATCGTACAGCAATAGAAGAAACATGAGACTGCATCAAGTTGGTAACATGACAAGATTCTGGTGCTCATTTAGTGTAACCTTCCTTCATTGTTTCTTGTTTGGCAGACTAAAAGTGTTTATATTTAAATCCTTACATGGACTGATGTTTTTGTGTAGCTTTTATCTGTTGCAATTTTTTTTTTTGAACACTTCATTTAGTATTTAGTTTTGCTGTTGCAAGCCCCGCCTATCGGATGGTATTTAATTTCCCTCTTGCCCCGTAGCATCTGTGAGCGAGTGACGCCACGGCTCTCCCACGCCAACTCAGCCGTGGTGCTGTCGGCGGTCAAAGTGCTGATGAAGTTCATGGAGATGCTGCCTAAAGACCTGGACTACTATGGGACGCTGCTGAAGAAGCTGGCCCCTCCCCTGGTCACTCTGCTGTCCGCTGAGCCCGAGCTGCAGTATGTGGCCCTAAGGAACATCAACCTCATTGTGCAGAGAAGGTGAGCGAAGACACTGAACAGGGTTTTTTAGAAGAGGTTTTATCCAGGCTCTCAGCTGAGGCGGTATTTTATGGAAAATTAACTTAATTCTAGTTATTTAGTGTCCGCAGACTAGGGTTGGGGTCAAAACATTTATACAGCAATATATCGTCACAGACTCTTATCGATACTCAGTCACAGTATCGATAGTTTAAAACTATGTTAATTTCTTATATATTGTCCAGGCGGCCGTTTAGAAGTGAACTCCTACAGAGGGCACTGTGGAATAGTACTGCCTCTGTGCCCCTCGCACATGTCTGGCTCTGTGTCCCCCAGTGCGCCTCAGTGCGCCTCAGTCCCTCTTCTGTCCCTCAGTGCGCCTCAGTCCCTCTTCTGTCCCTCAGTGCGCCTCAGTCCCTCTTCTGTCCCTCAGTGCGCCTCAGTCCCTCTTCTGTCCCTTCTGTCCTCGTCTCAGTCCTCCTTCGCTCAGTCCTCTCTGCGTCTCTCGTCTCAGTGCGCCTCTGTCCCAGTGCCGCTCTGTCTCAGCCTCCTTCTGTCCCTCAAGCTCTTCTGTCCTCAGTCCCTCCTCAGTCCCTCTATCTGTCCCTCGAGTCCCTCCTCAGTCCCTCTTCTGTCCTCAGTGCGCTCAGTCGCCTTCTCTTTACGGTCGCCTCAGTAGCGCCTCTGTCCCTCAGTGCGGCCTCTGTCCCTCAGGCTGTCTGCGCCTCAGTCCCTCAGTGCGCCTCAGTCCTCAGTGCCCTCAGTCCCTCAGTGGCCTCATCCTCTTCTGTCCCTCAGTGCGCCTTGTCCCTCAGTGCGCCTCTGTCCCTCAGTGCCCTCAGTCCCTCTTCCTGTCGCCAGTGCCTCAGTCCCGTCTTCTGTCCCTCAGTGCGCTCAGTCCTTTCTGTCCTCAAGTCGCCTCTGTCCTAGTGCGCCTCAGTCCCTCTTCTGTGCCTCTTTCTGTCCCTCTTCTGTCTCTTCTGTCCCTCAGTCCTGCCTCAGTCCTCTTCTCTGTCCCTCTCAGTCTCAGTCCTCAGTCCCTCCTCTGTCCGTCCTCTGTCCCTCCTCTGTCTGCCCAGTGCCTCTCTTCCTCCTCAGCTGCCTCCTCTGTCCTCCTCATGCCCTGCCTCCTCTTGCCTCCTCTGTCCTTTTTCAGTGCGCAGAAAAAGTTTGAGAAGCAGTTGGGTTTAGCCAATCGGAGCGCTGGTTGCCGGGCAGGCCGCTGCAGACAAATGCTGTACTAACAAAATGACAACACAGCGAACAACTTCATTACGACTAATATGAATTGGCCTTCAGGACCAGGCTAAGATTTGTCTAAATTCATAGACACTGAGTCAGACTCAGAGTGAGCCATGGTTTATGAAACTCAAATGACAAAAAACAAGTCAGGACTTGGCCATGTTGGCCTTACTACTAACTTGCAATCTACTCTTCGATGTCGGCTTTTTTCAGTAATCGTTGTTCAAAGTGAATCGCTGAAATTTATTGTTGTGTGCTGTTTTGGCCGAGATCCTCAAACATGAGATGAAGGTTTTCTTTGCAAGTACAATGATCCATTTATGTCAAATGGAAGAAGCTGACATCATGATCCGACTGCTCTCAGGCTATATTGCTCAGGTTATTTGTCTTACAAAGCACTCTTACTAAGAGTTGAATTGTTTCGTAACAAAGCATGTGTGTCTGATGGCTGCAGGTAGCCTGGCAGAGCTGAAGGAGGTACGCCTATCTGTAGGTTGGACGTGGACTTTGTTCCGAAAGGCGTCAGAGCATTGGCCGCTGTGCCATTAAAGTGGAGGTATGTTGGTAGGGTGTGTGCAATAATTGGAAAAAGAAAAAATATCTTTTTTTTTGGACTATTTCGATGTTAATAGCAGATAATTTATACAAGTACAAGCTATATTTAAAATGCCATAATGTATTGTTGGAGTTTATGTATATAATGGGTTATGAACCATAAACTAACATAAAATGCCAGAAATATCACTTTTCACCTTTTGTTTGGAATTACATAGACATTCTTTTTAATTTTTCTCTCTTTACGCTTCTTCTTTTTTTTTTTTTTTCTTTATAAAATTTTCATTATAGGCCTATACCAGGGGTCCCAATTATACTTTTCCAGTGGGCCAGGTTTTTCGGAGGTCGAAGGTCGGACCACAAAATCACACCACGATTTGATTTGGTTTATCTCTATAGATCACAAACAACTAGCAATGGTCACAATTGAATCACACAGAAATCAATTTAGGATTATTAAGAGGCTCAGAGAAGTAAAAACATAGAACAAATTACATGGCTAAAACAGGACAAAAGCACTAGAAACCTGACTCGACTAGTGCAAAGCAGACCTTTGCCAGAGACCAGGTTTAAACCAAGACTAAACCGACCATATCTAACCAGAAAAACATGGATTAACTATACACTGCGTTCCAAATTATTATGGAAATGATATTTTCTCTGATTTTGCCAAAAGTCAATGGCATTAATGAATGTCTTCAACATTAAGAGTACAATTGAACAAACTTCCCAAGATAACAGTATTTCTTTCAAGATAAAAGTTAAAAGGCACTGTTCAAATGATCTGTAGAAACTGAAAATGGTCATTTGTTAAATGCGCGATACTAATGCGTTATGTTACTCGTTACTATCTAAAAAAGTAATTTGAGTACTCTTAACGCAGTACACCCCAACTCTGTACAAATGTCTTAATTGTACGATAGATGATATTGATGTGAAATATCTACTATTTTTCAAATATATATACTTAATTTGTAAATATTTTCTATCTAGACACCTTCAGTCACCAAATGTCAACCTTTTATTAAGTTAAAAATGTATTTAAAAAGGCTCTAAATGATTGCTTGGTCGTCGACTAATTGAAAGAAGAGTTGCTAGTTCATCCCTATACTCTTATTTTAACCTCTTTGCAAAACTGTCACACTGTGCCTTTGCTGGCTCTGAAAGAAAAGACAAGAAAATACATGGGGGGACCAAATCAACTTGATTAAACAAATGTAAAATATGCTAATCTTTGCCCTTTGAAGCAGTTTAAATCCCATTTCCATAACGTGGTCTCCAGTGCCCAGTGCCAGTGCCCAGTTCCATGTGCCAGTGCCCAGTGCCCAGTGCCCTGTGCCCTGTGCCCTGTGTGATCTAATGTGATCCTAATGTTCTTCACAAACTATAGGCCAATACATTCCTTCCTTTCTAAAGTTTTGGAAAAGGTTTTCTGTAATGATTTCAAGATTACAGTCTGGCTTTAACAAAACGTAGCACAGAAACAGCACTTTTACATGTTTTTAAATTATCTTCTTTTAACACTTGATCTGGAAATCCTGCTGCCCTTCTGCTTTTAGATATGTCCTCAGCTTTCGACACAGTTTACCACAGTATTCTGTTGTCTCCATAGAACTGTCTGTTGGTGTTAAAGGCCGTGCACTTAACTGTTTCAGATCATATTTGTCCAAAACGAACCTTCTCCTGTTCACCTTGGCCACCACAGTCTTAAACTGCCATTGAACTGTGATGTGAATGAGCTGTACCATACCGTACGCAAGTCTCTGTGGAATTGAAAGGATGAAAAACTTGAACAAACTCCTTTTTGTAGTTGTCAGACACAGTATCTAGTACATTTTCTTTGTCTTCCCAATTTTCCGATAGCCAGGCGACTCCAAGCCCATTAGAAGGAATTCCGCGGTCATAAATCCAAATATGAATAGATCCTGCCACATCTTCTGTGAGCAGAGGCTCGATGCATAGGACCTGCCATTTAATCCAGAGTCCGTACGTACCCCGCCGCGTCCGTACTGTCGAACACGTGGTTTCTCCCGGAGCAGTTTTTCTTGGGGGGGAAAAAAACTTTATCAATGCACTCAGAGACCAATCAATCAGATTCATTTCCCCAGAGATTCAACAGGTGAGCACGCAAACTTTGAGTCGAGAGAAAAAAGTTCACAAAAGTTTAACCTCCCATTTGTGAGAAATCTTGGCGTGCTAATGGATTCACCTCTTAAGCTGGACAAACAAGTCGGTGCAGTGGTCAAAACCAGCTTGTTCAGCTGAGTTACTGGCTAAGTAAACCATACTTGCCTGCCAAGCGACTTTGAAAGAGTAATTCACTCATTCATACATCACGTCTAGATTACAGCAACTCTTTTATTTTGCTCGATCTGACCTCTCTTAAACGTTGCAGTTAGAGCAAAATGTGGCGGCCCGCTCATTTTCGAGGGGTCACCAACACATGACTCCAGTCCTGGCATCACTGCACTGGCTTCCAGTTCTCCAGAGAATCCAATTTAAAATGTTGCTCATGGTTTTTAAGTCTTTAAATGGCTCCCTGTTATTTGCAGGAGTTATTGTCCCACCATTTTCCTGCTCGTACCATGCGGTCCTGCTCTCAGCTCCTCCTGGATGTTCCTAGGTCAAAGCTAAAAAGCAGAGGGGGCCGAACTTTCTCTGTGGCGGGGCCCAGGCTCTTGAACAGCCTGCCTCTGCATATTAGAGCTGCTGAGACGCTAGAGCAGTTTAAATCTTTTTTTTAAAAACCTACCTTTTTCTCTGGCCTTTTAAACATGAACATGAGTTTTATTAACTTCCTGTGCATTTTAATTGTTTATCTATGTATTATTGCACCTTACTATTCGGCACTTTGGGCTTTTAAAGTTGTAAGTGTGCTTTATAAATAAACATCGATATTGACATTGATACTGTGTGTGTGTGGCAGCAATCAGCAGAGCGCTGTGTGAGCACGCTGCTGGACCTGATCCAGACCAAGGTCAACTACGTGGTGCAGGAGGCCATTGTGGTCATCAAGGACATCTTTCGTAAATATCCCAACAAGTAAGAAGTGTGCTACGTGGCCTCGCTAACGTCAGAGCCACTGTTTAAATTAGCGCTGTGTCATTCCTCCCTCTGGCTCCACACTTCACTGTCAGCCCAGGCTTCTTAATGGACTTTATGCTAATACTGTTCTACAACCACTTTACATTTATAGAACAGAGGGGACAGTGTTATTATTCACTACGAGTCATGGTGATGGTGAATTTATTTGCCTAACTATATTTCCAGAATCAGCCCACTAAATTAGGTTTAAGTTGAATTTCTGTGTGTCAGTATGTGAAATAAGTGCTCCTCTCACATTAGAAGTGACTAACCTTTGGCCTTACGAACCCTCAGGTATGAGAGTGTGATTGCCACTCTGTGTGAGAACCTGGACTCCCTGGATGAGCCGGAGGCGCGGGCAGCCATGATCTGGATTGTTGGAGAGTACGCAGAGAGGATCGACAATGCAGACGAGCTGCTGGAGAGCTTCCTGGAGGGCTTCCACGACGAGAGCACTCAGGTAGGAGCCAAAGTCACACTCCCAATGACAGATCGTAGCACAAGGTCTAGAGTGACCAACAATGTATGTATATATTACACTTTTATTACTGCCCCTAAAATGTGTGTATTGTGCTGAATGTGTCTCTCAGGTGCAGTTACAGCTGCTGACTGGCATCGTCAAGCTGTTCCTGAAGAAGCCCACAGAGACACAGGAGCTGGTGCAGCAGGTGCTCAGTCTGGCCACTCAGGTGAGGGACCAGACCAGCTTTAGGCAGTCTAATAACGCCAAAATGAAGTAGGGCTGGGCCATATGGCCAAAAAATCAAATCTACATTTTTGTAATCCACTCTTATAATTCCGATTCGAATCTGCTGCTCTTTAAAACATAGTCCTAAAACTCATTGTCCAAAACATTTGAATATGCGTGTCACTTAGGACCCATAGAGATACAGACTTTATATCCTACATTTATTAAGTTGGTATTCCTATGGTCTCATAGCCTTTTTTTAGTTCATTGTAGTGGTTTTGTAGGCTATAAGCTTTTTACTTCAGTTTAATATTTGTAATATTTTCATCTTAATTCAGCAGTTTTTGTCTTTCTGATCATCCTCTAAAGGCCTAACTGTTCTCTCAATTCAAGTCCTTCTAAACTTGTTCCATATCTAAAAGTTTTCAAGCTTGCATTTGTCCACACCTCTCACATACGCGTTGCCTTGGATACACTCACGCAGAGGGGAAAAGGGGGCTGGGCTGAGGGAGACTTCTACTTTTTTTCTCAGAAGAGAGTAGTAAAGGTTTGTCAAAAACATGACTGATTGTTCGCTGGACTCTTCCCAAAAATATTCACAAGGCAGAAAGCTGCAGCTGCTGTGATGTCCTCGGACCAGCTCGCAAGCTTTACAGATCAAAATACTAGAGGTCTTAATCTAACCTTGCGCTCCAGCCTGCATTGTTGTGAGCTTTGAGTTTTGAACCTCATGAGAATCCATCTTGTAAAACAGTTGATACTTAAATGTGACCAGGATTAAAAAAAGAAAATGGATCCATTCACAAAAGACATAACATTTTCTGTTTTTCTGTAGTTTTCTGTACTTTGGCCCAAATGGCTTGAAAGTAGGGGACTTGGACTTGACTCAGACTTGAGGACAATGACTTGAGAGTTGCAAAACAAGGACTTGGTCCCACATTTGATTATTGTTGCCATCAAGATGCACATTCATTTGGCCAAAAAAGATCTTGTTTTATTATCATAGTAAATCATTTGGCTGCTGTGATTGGCTAAAACCCGTCCTCTTCCCAAACCAGTTCAGCAGGTACCATTCCAGTTTGATGTTACAGAGCTAATCTTAATAGCGTTGTAACATCAGTCTGGCTTTTAGCAGGTTAGTAGGAATCAAACAACTTCTATAAGCCAAATTAAAGTGTGGTGACAATTATTGGTTATTTTATTTAATATACAGGGTCAAATAAACCTGGCAACTAGAGCCAATACTTTTTTTTAATTGGTCGACTAATTGTTTTATTTGAAAGATCAGACACAACAGAGAAGTACATGTGGCCTTCTCTGTAGACAACTGAAAAACTGCTGTTTTCATCAAATGTTACAGTTAGTGACATGAAGCCATCAATTAGTGATGCACCGATGTTATTGGACACACTCGGGCCGATAACCGATATTAGGCCGATATTTCCGATACAAAATTTTAACATTGAACACATTTATTTTGATGAATATTTTTAACAAAGAAATATTGCTGTATTTAAAATAAGGATCACATCTATATTAAGATTTATTTAGCTCTGTGTTTGGATATGAATAGGCTATAATATATGATTCAAATTAGCCTTCACACTTTTCCATTCTTTGAGTTTCCTGTTTTATTTCAATTATTTTCGACTAAAGTGTCTCTCTGAACGTCTCCAGTCCAGTGTGTCTTCATGGTGTAGCTCCTCCTCAGTCTCTGTGTCTGATCACACACTCTCCTTCTTTAAAGCGCTCACACTAAAGTTATCTGGAGGAAACATGTCTAAACATGTCTAAACTGATCGTTTAGGAGGAAAACTTGTCAAATAATGTTTCTGAAGAGACGGCAGAGTTATCTCTCTCATTACCAAGGCGTAACATCGCAGACTGATATCGGTGGTTTTGTACTATAACTGATATTACTCAATTACATAAATATCGGCAGATACTGATACTGGGCCGATATATCGGCGCATCCCTACCATCAATAGACAGCCAATAAATCAATAAATGCGCTTCAGATCATTGTTTGAACCAATGAATCCCATGTGTGTATGTTTAAAGCAGCTGTATTACTTGTGCAGGACTCTGATAACCCGGACCTGAGGGACCGTGGCTACATCTACTGGCGCCTGCTGTCCACAGACCCAGTGGCTGCTAAAGAGGTGGTACTGGCTGAGAAGCCCCTGATCTCTGAGGAGACAGACCTGATCGAGCCCACCCTGCTGGAGGAGCTCATCTGCCACATCGGCACGCTGGCCTCAGTCTACCACAAGCCACCCAGCGCCTTTGTGGAGGGCAGCCGCGGTGTCCAGCACAAGAGGCTCCCTGGAGGTGCTGGCTCGTGAGTAACCTTCTCTACCTCACTGTGGAAACACTTCATGTCTGATACTGATCCTGTGCCATTATGTCCATTACGCATTATACAGCCTCTTGTAAAATGATAAATAGTTAAGATATAATATCTATATCTATATATCTACTGCATGTATCTATGTATATCTCTACATCTCTATATCTCTATATAGACTTGTATAAATAAATCCAATCGCAGTAGAATGCTACTGTCCCAGAGCCATGGTTTAAAGTGTTCGAGACTGCGGTTCTCTGTTCACACTGGCCCCTCTCTTATCAAAAGCACTTTTACTATGACCTAACTATTGGAAGTGTGAAAATGATCTAACCCTGAAAACCTTGCTTCTGAAGTTGAGTTGAACATATTTGTGAGTTGTTCTCTTGTGTCCGTGTGCTGTTCAGTGGAGAGAGTGTGGAGAGCCCAGAACCAGCCTCCGCAGCGGTCCCTGAGGCCACGCCCTCTGTCATTCCATCACAAGAAGATCTCCTGGGGGACCTGCTGAACTTGGACTTGACCCCGCCCACCACCTCCGGCCCCCCGCCCCCCTCCTCCGGCCTGCAGATGGGAGCCATGGACCTGCTGGGCGGAGGCCTGGACAGCCTGGTACGTCTCACACACACAGGGTCACAAGGTTCTCTTCTTATGTGCTCTTTGACTTTCTTCTCTGCTCTGTTCACTTCTCTTCACTGCTGCTCCTGCAGATGGGAGATGATGCTGAGCCGGTAACTACACGAAGGCTATAGCTTAGTCTGTGTCTGACTCCAGCACCTGGACTTTTGTACTTATTTAGCTCTTTTGCACAAGATGGACAAATCAAAACAAAAATGTCCTTGTCAGATTAGTGTAGCCCCCTATATTTGTTGTGCTTTATTGTCCAGTTTAACTTTAGATGTAAAGTTTATTACATTGGTCATCAGTCCCCAAAACAGACCTGTTGTTTCATTGTTTGTGATGTTTGGAGGCATACACTAACCAAACCTAAGGCTTGTGGGCCGTACTCGGCCCCCCAAATCCGGCCTGAATAACATTTCCAATTTTATATGTATTAATTTCTGATCAGAATATAGCGTTTTTGTCACCAGAACTAAAAGTCCCACAATCCTATGCGGTTGCCACCCCTCCCCCGTGCTAGTCAGTGCTGCTGTGCTGCTGGAGCGTCTCTTCGCTGCCGACTCACACTAAACTTTACAGACTTGATTTCAGCGAAGGTCTGAGCGGGGAAAGAGACGTGTGGAAGAGGGAACATTGTACGTGGACGTTAGAGCTGTGCTAAAAGTGGAGCTAATGTAGAGCTAACGACAAGGAAAAAAACTTCTGTGAGGAAAACATCCAAACCAGTGCAAACCTGGACAGAAGTAAAACACTACAGTAGTATAAAAGCATGTATAAAGTATTAACATGAGAGTAACGCTGTTGTGAGCTCTGACTGTGTCCACACGTGACTGAAGAGCTGGACTGTGTGAACACAATCCCAATGCACTCATTTATTCTCACTAAGTTTAAACTATAACATTACTGCGCTCATATTGAGCAGCAACTGCCAACAAGTCTGTGATATCAACATTTAAAATCAGAATGATATCACAAGTCCATGTTCCTGTACCTGCTGGCTGCTGGATATATAATTTGGACTCAGTCTTTCACCTGCTGCAGATTTGTGCCACCATGTTCACATATAATTATAACTAAACTATATAAAAGTATTTAAGTTTTTATATAAATTGTATGTTATGTTTGGGCCGCAACCCACCCTGAGCATCAAAATGTGCCCTGCGGCTCAAAATGAGTTTGGCACCCCTGCTCTAAATATATCGCTTCCATCTGAAACAAATGTACCTTTTTTTTTCTTTCTTTTTTTTATTAAATGATGATGGCTGAATTAATCTAAGATTTCAAGAAGTCAAATATCTCCATATATCTAATAGTCCAGGCATGTACTTTTTGTTGTAATATAACATTAAATACTGTATATGTCAAAATATTGCAATAATATGGAAATGGCAAAATTTTCCAGCCTTGTGCCGCCCTGAGTACTTTTTGTAACTTGTGCAGACGTGTGTGTTCAGACGTGTTCAGCTTTACGCTCTAGGTTCAGCTCCGGAGGGAGGGAGCAGTTCTGGTTTCAGCTCCGGAGGGAGGGAGCAGTTCTGGTTTCAGCTCCGGAGGGAGGGAGCAGTTCTGGTTTCAGACACAGCCTTCACTTGTCAGTCCTTGTCTCCATCACCATTGACCATGTTTTGTGACATCAGGCTGTTTTTTCTCTCAGCATCACATGAGCATACGTGCGGACACTCCACAGTCTCACTTTCCACAGCTCTCACAGCAGTCCCCCGACCACAGCCCCACTCAGGTTTGTGAGGGGCCCCTAGACCAGCAGAGACTAGACTCTGATACCTGCCTGTGTCCTTGTACTATTCATGCACAGCAGTAGGTAGTAGACATTATGTTGTGTTCTCCATCTTCTCCTGACCCTGTGTGTCCTTGTTGATGTTACCATAGCCACGTTTGGACTGGCTCCAGCCCCCAGCCGGTTGGCCCTCTGAGTGCTTTAAAGCGATTCTTTTAATGGCGTTCTCTGCGCCTATACAGCCAGTAAGGTTCAAGGGCCCATATTTTGCTGTTTTTCCCGTTTCATAGTCTTAAGGACCATTTGTGATTCTATTTTGCGCTCTCCAACATGCATTACACAATCGTAACAAGTATTTCTTGTGCCAAAGTCTTACCCGGAAAAGAAAAAAAACCCTCTACTTTGGGTTGCTTTTGGCTCCTCTCCAGCATCCCCCCGCACTTCCCCTCCACATTCTCAGATAGAAGTGGCTGTGGTATCGGCAAGCAATTTTGGGGAAAAATAACTAGTGGTCAAAGCAAAGCGGGGTGAAAGGATGCAGCGTTGGCAGGCAAACTGTTTCACTTGTGTGGCAGGGGCATATCTGCTATTATTTATTACATACCTGTTGTGCAAAGTTCTCAATGAAAGACAGATATGCATTATCTGTCTCCCATTGAGAGTCCTGTATAGTGTGCAATGGGGTTGAAACTGAGGACGACGCTGCAGAAAACGGTTGAGAGCCGGAGTCGAACTTACCACGCTGCAGTATGCTCACATGGAGCGTACGTGTGCTATGTAAATCTTGCTTTTACAGACTGAGACAAGAACTTTTCCTGGAGGAGGTGGAGTGGCACAGCTATACGTCCCATTTGTTGGAGCTGTGGGTTCAATCTACAAAATACACATATAAAATAAGAAACGACTTTGGAGGTTGTTCTCGGGTACAATTAACACTAAAAGAAGGTTAAAAGGTCACAGAGGTCAATTTTGCATCATATGGGACCTTGTTGAGAGCCCAAGCGGCGTAACCACAGGCTGAGAGAATCTCTTTAAACTGAAATGGAGGTTTAAATGCTTGCACACATTTAAGTTAGAAAACTGAGCCTCATAGCTGTCATTCACCCCTCTGGCTCTCCTTCACCCCGCTCTGGCTCTGGCTCTCCTTCACCCCGCTCTCGCTCTGGCTCTCCTTCACCCCGCTCTGGCTCTCTTCACCCCGCTCTGCTCTGGCTCTCCTTCACCCCGCTCTGGCTCTGGCTCTCCTTCACCCCGCTCTGGCTCTGGCTCTCTTCACCCCGCTCTGGCTCTGGCTCTCCTTCACCCCGCTCTGCTCTGGCTCTCCTTCACCCCGCTCTGGCTGGCTCTCCTCACCCCGCTCTGGCTCTCCTTCACCCAGCTCTGGCTCTCCTTCACCCCGCTCTGTTTCTGGCTCTCCTTCACCCCGCTCTGGTTCTGGCTCTCCTTCACCCCGCTCTGGTTCTGGCTCTCCTTCACCCCGCTCTGGTTCTGCTCTCCTTCACCCCGCTCTGGCTCTGGCTCTCCTTCACCCGGCTCTGGCTCTGGCTCTCCTTCACCCGGCTCTGGCTCTCTTTCACCCGGCCACCTCTCTTCTGTGTTTAACTCTTTGATGGCACTTCTTGATTGTTGTTTCGTTGTCTGTGCAGCTTGGTGGAGATCTTGGGGGAAATCCTGCTGTAAGTAATAAACATTTGTCTAGCAGTCTTGGCTATTTTGCGCACTGTACAAAGTTGTGCTTGTGTGTGTCCGCAGATGGGGGCTGCTTTCGGAGCCCCTCCCTCAGCTGTGCCCCCCTCCTTCACCGCCCCTGCCAGCAGAGGGCTGGACGACCTGTTTGATCTAAGCGGAGGGGTCGGGTTGCCAACGGGAGCCTACTGTCCACCAAAATCAGTGAGTGCTAATTGGGGCTGCAACAAGTAAATCAATTAATCACAATTAATCAAGTTTAGAAATAGTTGTCAACTAATTAAGTAATCGAATAGTCATTATCTGACACAGACTCCAAAACTTTGACATGTCATTTGTCTCCCCCTGCTGGTATTTAATAACTTCTTTCAATTTCTGTTTCATTGTATAACTTTCATTTAAAAGAAAAACACCATGGACAAAAAAACACATTGATCAGTTGTGCTGCTCATAGTTCTGCCTCTCACGGCCACTCAGAGGACATTTTTCCTCAACATCTGCAATTTTGGGAGATTTTATATTTATCAGCATCCGTCCAATGTTTAATAATATACCAATATTTGGAACCAATATTTGGAACCAATATTTGGAACCAATATTTGGAACCAATATTTGGAACCAATATTTGTTCTTCCCTGCCCCAGTCTCTGTGTTCCCATGTGTCAGTGCCAGGTTGTCCTCCGTGCAACTGAACAGTCTTTAGTTTGTTACAAAAGGAAATCTGAGCATATGAAGGTAAAGAGGAGGCTGTGTGATTAATCTAACAAATATTTTTACAAAAGTGAAAGTGAATTTGTGAACTTTATTTCAATTTGTTGGTATGCCATACCCAATTTGAAAATCAAATATTGGATATCAATAAAGAACAATTTGACCAAAAACAATCAAACAATGTAATATTGGAGTCAACATCAGGCCCAGTCTTGACAATAATGACTCATGGTTTGCTGTCTCAGGTTTGGCTTCCTGCTATGAAGGGAAAGGGTTTGGAAATCTCCGGAACCTTCACTCGCAGATCTGGAGTCATCCAAATGGAGATGACCCTGACCAACAAAGCTATGAGTGTCATGACCGACTTTGCCATCCAGTTCAACAGAAACAGGTTAGTTCATCAGCAGACTTCTCATCCGTTTAGCTCCAGCTCCCAAAACACTTTTTATTGTGTTGTGAAAAATTAATTGTATTGGCATTATTGGTAAAATGGCAAAACCAAGCGGCACACAATAGTGAAGTCGAAAATACACGACTGAAAAGTGCTGCGTGCAAACCACCCCAATTTTAACCCCTTGAACGTTAACGAAACTTATTTTCTTATAATTCTTACAATTCAGGATTGGTTATTTTATTTATTTTTGTGTCTAAAAAATTAAAGTCGCTAAATAACTTGCTAGCGCCACCTACAAAGATGGGCTTTGCCACAGGATGCTGGGACATCACCAAGTCCCTATGAACATTGTTTATTCTGTTTTTCTTCTGTTTTTCACTGTCGCCCCTCGAGGCAACCGCTGATGTGATTTTGGGCTTTATAAAAAATAAATTGAATTGAATGAAACTTGGTACAAACATACCTCAAGTCAAGAAGAGTAAAAAATATATATTTTGACCCCACCCTAAACCCCACAGAGAGTCGGCCATTGTGGGCGGAACCCAATTTTTTCTTTTTTTCCACCTTGGATTTTCAGTCAAAAGGCTTGAACATTTGTCAAAATGAACTAAACCCATGTGCAATTAGATGTAATTATTTTGATTTTTGATACAATTCCAAATGTGGGCGTGGCAAGCTCATAAACAAAAATTGCCATTTTGCCAAGTTTTAAAACTTGCGTATCTGGCATGAGATGTCCCATTTCATGGCATGAATATATTTTTTACCCAAATGGGTAATTTACAAAGGGTCTACAGCGCCCCCTTGAACATTTGAATTAAGTCAAAAAATGTACTTTGATGTTGACAAATCAAATTTGGCACAGACATCCTTCTTGACGTCTGTGCCAATGAATACCTCTAACTGCAAGCATGTTACTGTGGCAACCTAACATGAGTTCTGGTTTACAAGCATTTTGAATGGGGTGAAAAAATGTACTGTGATGTAGACAATTTAAATCTGGCACAGACATCCTTCACTAGCAAGGACCACAGAGGTTTGCCGGGCATCGATACCCCCGTCTAGGAGGTAAAATTGAAAAATTATTAAATTATTATAATTTTTATTTTTTTATTGAAAAGGGGTCTGAGGGAGGGGCATGAAGTCACGACCGCTGAGGTGTGTGACCTGGATGCCTAAAAGGGGTGTGGTCCTGCTCCCGAACCTAAAATACCAAACTTATCTTAATTTCTTGCCATTCTAAACAAAAAAGCCAATGACGGCATACTTCTGGCTGCAAGCATGTTACCGTGGCAACCTGACAAATACTGCCCAAGACTTACATGCGTTTTGGTTTACAGGCATTTTGAATGGGATGAAAACATTTACTTTGTCATAAACATATGAAATTTGGCACACTTATTCTCCACATCACACTGAACTTAAAAGCCGATGGGGGCATAACTCCATCTCGAACCGTGCGGTCGTGAAAATGTTGACTGAAGTAGTATTAAGTTGGTACTGTTTATGAGGGAGGGATGATGTAAGCGGGTGTGCTCTTCGCGGTGCCTAGTAACCCGCTGTCTCAACAGGGGGCTAGGGCCTTTATCGCCGCGCGCGGCTTTAATTATAAATAATTAAACGCCAACACCAAGATCAAACTGGTACACATTTATACATCGATCTGTCAGCTCTTTTTGAGTGCTTCACATCTGAACTCACTCTGTGTACTAGATTAAAGCCAATCGGCTTCATAAGGCATTATTATAATAGCTGCTATCAGCTGTACCCATAAACGTGTGCTGTGCATAACCAGGATTCATCCAACTAGTGTCAGTGAAGCTAAATGCTACTCCAGGTATGTTTTTGATGAGGAAACAATGTTAGAACGGGGTCAAAAGCTCAAAAAAGTCAATGTTGCATAATATTTGTCCTTTAATATATAGTTACACAGACTCTAATGCTTTAAAAGAGTCGTGTGTGCGTGTGCGTGCGTGCGCGCGCGCATACACACATACATCAGAATTAAATTATCTAAGTTTAATTACTTTTTATGTTTGTAAGAATTCAGGCCTCGTTTTTAGGGTTTTAGTATGTGCTACAATACCCAAGGGCGAGTCTCAGTCTTGTGAACAGCAGGGGTCTAAAGTGCCCCCTAAACACTCTAAGCTCCAATTCGTATGTGTATCAAGATGTTTTGTGTAACTTTTGAGGATAATAGGATGAGATTTCTTGACCTGGACCAGGCTCATTACTGTAGCCTTGAGATCGCTGAATCATGGTAAGTCAGATGTTTGGAATAAGTAAGATACATGAAGCCTACTTATTGTGCTCTTTGTGCGCTCCTGCCTGCACCCCAAGGACATGCGTCGCGGCTGTAATGCAATGTTTTTCAATAACTGCAATTTAACGCCCTCTCCACCAGTGGGAGGAGCCCTAGGCGACTGCCTGTGTCCTGCAGTAACGTGTTACATGGTAATGCGTTACTGCCCAACACCGATGACAGATGCTCAACGAAAAATGTCAATGAAACATGGTAAAAACGACGTACTATGTCTTAAAAAACAAAGAAACAAAATTGTCCAAAAAGACATGATTAATTAAATTAATGATTACGGAGCACTGTTGAATCCATCATCCGGAAATGAAAGAGTCTGGCACAACTACAAACCTACCAAGACATGGCCGTCCACCAAAACTTCCATCTGAACAAGGAGAGCTCTGACCACGGATGCAGCCAAGAGGCCCCTGGGAACTCTGGAGGAGCTGGCAGAGGTCCACAGGTGGAAGAAGGTGCTCTGGTGGCTGAAAACGAACACGGCACATGACTCTGAACACACCCTCCGTCCCCCTGTCAAACCTGGTGCAGCGTCACGCGTCACCTTCAGCAGGACAACGACCCTGAACATAAAGCCAGAGCTACAATAGTGTACAATTGTCCTTTCACTTCACAATTGTGCGCCACTTTGCTCTTTCACAAAAAATGCCCATACAATGTATTTAAGTTTGTGTTTATGACACAGACAAAATGTGGAAAAGTTCCTTTTTTTTTCTTTTTCACTGTAGTTGTCACTTCAAAAAGATTTGGTAAACTGATCAAATAAAAGTGTCACTGTCCAAATACTCATGGATCCAACTGTCCAGACCAATCCTACTGAATTAAATATGGATAGATTTAGCTAACATCTAACAGTAATTCTTGTAGCTATTCTGTTTGTCATGTGTTTGATAAAATAACTTTGGGATGAACTGTTTACTTTATGAGGACACTTACAAGATGATGTGTCATACAGCTTTGGCTTGGCTCCTGCTGGTCCTCTCCAGGTCCTGACACCTCTGAGCCCAAACCAGAGCATTGAGGTGGCCCTGCCTCTCAACACTCTGGGCCCCGTGATGAAGATGGATCCTCTCAACAACCTACAGGTGAATACACTTCTGTCTTTCACATGGGGCTATATGCACTGGAAAAAAGAATTCGCTGTATCCGGCCTCCTCCTAACCAAATTTTTAGACGCCCATAATTTCCTCAATTCCTTGTAATTTTGCCTTTCTCCATGACACCTTATTCTGCACTGTACAAATAACCAGATATATTGTAAAAGCAACTCTCACAGTCAAAATGAGACCGCTGTGTGCTGTCTGCATCTAATTATCAGAGTGGTGTATTCTCCAAAGCAGGATGTGCACGTTAGCATGCTAGCTTGTTGCTATACAAATTGATTGTAGTGCGTAATGAGGATGCTCAGAATGCATTCGGTAAGTGAGAAATACAGGAGGACTGCTGCAAACAGTTCAAAATGAATTAGTTCTGGTTTTGACGTTTTTAAGACTATAACAATCGGGTACAGCATCTTTTTAACCAAATTGCGCAAGGCCCTATTTTTATGTCAACGGTAATTTGTGTATTTTTTTGCTTAGCTCTGATTGTTTAATGGGTCGGCCATTGCACTCTGAAGACCTGTTCTCGACGGCTCTTTGTTGAGGTTGTTACATGGTGCACAGCTCACACCAGTTTAACTGATTGTGAGAGCAGAGAAACCAACCAAAAGCCCATTAGTCCATTCTCTCCTTTGTAGAGCTAGACCAATATATTGGGCCAATATTTGCAACTTTGTGTCAGCAATCGGCCTAAATTCTCGAGAACAGGCCGATATCTTGTTTTGGCTGACTGCTTGCCTAAAGAACACACAAAGCTTTATTTTAACTCTTAATAGTGTGAATGGGGCACTGCAAAAATCAGGACTACACTGCTCTCTTATTGGGTTGTGCTCAAACAGGGCTGACTTGGCAATACATTTAAATAGCATAATATTGGAAAAATGATCAAATGCCAAATTAATCCTCACGTCGCTGGTCTCTGACACTTTGAAAGCTTCACTATGCAGTCAGTCACAATGACTTCAGTAGGGCACGACAATATTGACAAAAATGAATGTCAATATTCATCCAGTTTTTTTGGAGGCTACTCTATAAATATATTCAGACTCATACTCTGAACATCATATATTCAGTATAATAACTCTTGCTAAAATACCAGATCTTTTCTACTTTCAAAAAGTACATAACTTCATTCATGGAGCATTTGTTGATTTCCAATGGAGGAGGAGATGCCTTCTTGCAACCATAGAAGTAAATGCTAAAACCTGTGACTGCAGAGCAGTGGCAATAGTCTTCAGGGAGACCAAAGACCGCTACATGTGAGGATAGGCAATTGTTTTGGAGAGTACCTTTAGACAAAGAATCAAAATTAATCTGCCAAAAATGTGTAAGGAGTGGGCAGGAGAAAATGTGTGAGATTACAAGGTGACCCGCCACATTTGTCGCAAATATCTACAGTGTTTGGGAAAATTTTAGCTAATCTTGTTTTAGAGTAATAACCTTAAATTGTATCAAAGTCAAACAAGCACAAATGGTATGAATGCATATCAACGTAGATTCCCTGCAACGTCCATCAAAGACCACTCTCAGCTCCCGCTCCCAGGCCTCTCTTGTTTTGGTGGTCAAATAACCATCATATGACTGAATATTTTATAAATTCTTGAAATAAGTGACTTTTGTGAAGGGCTTGATCAGGTTGCAGTTGAGGAAAGCAAGGAAACATCATCTTGGCACAATTCCTCGCCAGGAAATATCTAAAAAGATAAGGGAGGTTGAACTCACAAGCCAAATCTGTAAAAGAGTAAGAGTGTGCTTCCAACTGACACCAAGGGACATCAACTGACTTTGTAATTCTAGTTATATTAACTGCCCTACAGTAAAACTGAAAATTTGGCAGTGAAAGGCCACCATCAAATTAGCGTTTCTGAAGTACTTTTTGTCTTACTCAAGACGTTTTGCCATTCCACAAAAACTTGGAAATTGTTGTATCAATTAATTTGAAGAAAGCCTTGGATTTAAAAAAAAAGGGTAGACTCTGAAACAAAAATAACAACTTGGATAGGATTTGTGTTAATTCTCTCTGTCAAAGAGGAAGGGTAGCCCAATCTTTGAAAATCTGCTTTTTATGTCAGCAGGGGAGAGAAATTCACAGAATGGAGAGATTTGTAGGATGCAGGTATGTTGACCATATTCCTAAACCCGGAGGAGCTAACTTAAAAAGGAATATCTGATGGAGAAAGTTTCGTTGTCATCTTATTAACAGGCTTACGTTCCCTTTTGAGACAGTCATCTTACACGCTGAAAATGAGCCGAATTTACGAAAGAGAATAGTAAGGAACACATTTTTTGGTTCGGTGATATACAGTAGCAAATCTTCGGCATACGAAGGCTTAAATCCCTTTCTGGACTGGAGAGGACCTCTGAATAGAGGATGTAGACAGGGCTATCCTTGTCTTCACTCTTATTTAGAACCCTTCTCAATATATCAAGGAGAAATGGCTGGATTGAACATTGTTTTTGGTGATGTTGGCACATGGTATTGCATAAAGGTGTATCCAGGATATCAACCCTTTGCCAAAACCAAATTTGGTAAAGACTGAAAACGGGTAGCTCCACTCTGTCGACCGATATAACTATTTCTGGTGTCTTCGTGGTTTCCCCAGAGTAGATTATATTCAACAAAGGGTGAGCAGTGTAAAAAAACTGATGCCCTTTTATAAAACCAGTTTGTTCTTTAGAAATAATAATTGGAAGTACCTTTTCTAAACATCAAGCTAACGCCATAGCGAGAATTTTGGCATTTACATTCATTAAAGAAATGGGCCTACAATAAGTAGATCAGGATCTTTATCTTTTTTTAAGAGCATGCATGTCTAATATATTGGGCCAATAGTTCCAAGTACAAGACAAACAGTAACAGGGGGGCCAAGCAAAGCCCTGTCTCACCCCTCTTTCCAGGTCAGGTGACCGTTGATTTTAATTTTTGACGTCGGACCATCGTAAAGAGCCCCAATATTTTAAGTCATTTATTTGAAATATGTTTACCACTATAATTAAATAAGGCCAGTTAACAGAATCAAAAGCTTTCTCAGCATCCATGCTAATTATAACAGCGTTGTTCTGCTGTTTTTGTATATGATTTAATTATGTGTAAGCTTATGTTATCTTGCATTTGTTGTCTATCAATAAATCCTGTTTGATTTGGGAGTATTTTTTCCATTCTTTTGGACATAATTGACGTGTATATATGATAGTCCACATTCAGAATTGAGTAGGGTCTGTATATGAGGCACAGTTGAGTCAGTCTTTCCGTTGCTTTGGTATAAGAGATATGATGGTTTCTTTCCAACTAGGAGGGGTCTGAGTCTTTTTAGGTGCCCATTTAAAAGTTGTTAAAAGCAGAGGGAGAAGTGTTACCTTTAGAGCTTTACACCACTCTGAGGTGAACCCATCACTCCCTGGATATATTGTCCTTTGGTCTCTTATTGCACCTTGTCTTTGTGATTTTAATGCATTTTTTCCTGTTGTGTGAAGCACTTTGAATTGCCTTGTGTACGAATTGTGCTCTACAAATAAAATGCCTTGCCTTGCCTTGCCTTGTATTTCCAACACTGTTATTTCAGTTCCTAATTTTTTATTCAGTCATGACAGTCAAATTGGGGGTGTCCATAAAAGTATTTATTTAATCTTCTTTACCTCCTGAGATTTTAGCAGGAAAAGTTTTTTTTTGTAGGATTCATATGATTGAATTTGGTCTTGTTTGGTTTATTGCAGTCTCGTATTAAAAAAATTCTAATAGTTTCAAAAAAAAATTCTAATAATTTCAAAAATGCTATTGGCATGTATTATCTCCAGCAATTTTATTATTATTTTTTCTTGCAGATTATTTTGCCCTTTCACCCTCTGTTTCTTTTTTGCCATAGCAATGACTATAGTTTTTCCTCTCAAAGCTGTTTAGCAGCATCCCAAAAGATGGGCGGGGAAGTTTCACCATAGTCATTTTCCTCCAGATAAGTCTTAATGTTGTTTTACATTTTTCCTTAAATAGTCATTAAGCAGGCTGATATTGAACCACCAAAGTGATTTTTTGACTTTCCTCCAAGTCTACAATAATGTAGAGAGGGGCATGGTCAATTAAGTCTATTGTGCCTATATTTGCCTCAGTGATTTTTTTCATCTGTCTTTGTTAAGAATAAAGAAATCTATTCTGGAGTAGATTGTACGTGGATTAGAAAAATGGGTGTATTGACATGCACTGGGGTTCATCCCCCCTCCAGATGTCAGCCAGTCCTATATGGGTCACTCCACACTAAAGTGTAGAGTTGCCATTGTCTTTAATTAGGGCATCATTAAAAACATTTCCAAAAGCAAAAATGACGTGTGCGTGTGTGTACGCGTGTGTGTGCACGCGCGAAGGAACTACTAGTGATGAAACGGAGGGGGAAAACTTCTAGATTCATGCCCCAAATGCTTTTCAAAATGTTTCCACTCGTATTTTTGAAATTGCCCTCAAAAGAAGTATTGTGGGCGTAACCAGGAAGTGTCCGGTATTAGTTACGACCAATCAGTACCAGTTTACGTTTGATGACGTCATTCTAAGCGCCATGCTACGTCATCAAAATGCGACGCTTTATTACTGTACTCGACGGTGGAACTGTTTTGGTTGTGTCTACTTCTGCGTTTTGCGGCACTGCCCTACGCAAATTGGCAACTCGCGCTTGCGCGGAGTGCTAAGCAGTCTGACAGACGCTCAGCGAGAAATCTGTTTTGAAAGTTTTGTGTCCGACGAAGTTAACCATGTTACGTCCAAGGTAAGTTTGCTATATGTGTCAATGGTAAAAATTTATAATGTATCCATTTATCTACTTTATGGTATTTTTATGATGCCTAGAGGTGGTACTTTCTGATGTGAGTTGGAATGAAAAAAAATCCTTATTTTAAATTTGGACTTTTATGTAACACTTTTGTACACTTTAGTGTGGAGTGACCGATATACATTCAATTATGGAATTTGTTATTTATTGCTCCTACAGTGCCTCTTGAATTTGATACATCTAATGTAGGTTGAACATGAATATTCAAGTTGCTGCCCCAGATTAGGGTTCCCTCAGAGTGGTTTGAAGTCAAGTCTATAATTTTAGTATAGAAGGTGTTGAATAAAATTCTTCCTGAAGAATAACCGAACTGCAGACTTGAGAAGTTTCAATGCAAAATGAGATGTATATAAAGACTTGCCTACTCTGCAATGATTTTTCTCTGTTAGATAGATAGTAAAATTAGAAGTAGAACAAACATTAATAAACATACAGGCCTTTGCTCTAAAGTTTAAGCATGAACTATAATGCAAAATAACCCTTGATGTTACACTCTTATTATAATGCTTCATACATTTTTGAGGCTTTTGGAAATGCTTCATCAAAGGTGATATCACTCCCAGGAGCATACACATTCAATACAGTAAAAACCTTTCCATTATTAGTTCCTGTAACCAGTATATATCTGCCATCTGTTTCTTTACAATCAAAAGTTTGTTCAAAAGTTATTCGGTGTGAGATCAATATTCCCCTCTCCCCTCTTGTGTTTGCCTCTGTATGATGACTAGTACAATTTTGTATAACAAAGTTGGTTAGTTTTTGTTTGTTCTATAGTGCTTAAATGTGTTTTTTGTAATTTATATAATGTTTGATCAAAAGGATGCTGCAATAACTTTTCCAATGCCTTTCGGTTGATTATATTGATTTTTACTCCCATTCATTTTCTAATGTTATAAAACTCTGGTCAAATCAATACATAACACAAGAACTACATAAACTTGAAACGGAAGAAAAGATAAATTGAAAAACAAAAAGGTTCATGCCAAAAACATTCATGCCAAAAACATGCATTGAACACCTGATCGTGTAAAACAGTGGTCCCCAAACTACTGCCCGGGGGCCGGATACGGCCCACCTCCACATTTGACCCGGCCCCCTGAACAATACAAGAGACGCATTATTCATGCTCAAATGAGTCATAGATTCTGCTCTGACAACTGAAGCTGAACTTTTACCCACAACACGACACTTTCTTCTGTGAAGAACCCAGAGAGGGTTATTTGATTTTATGTTTCATGAATAGTGTTATTATATATTCCTGAATTATTTTTTTCTGTGTAGAACCCAGAGAGGGTTATTTGATCTCGGAAAGGGTTATTCATATTTGGTTGTATGTGGCTTTCTGGAAAACAATACATGTTTACATTTAGGCACCCCTGCGATCGTCACACTTTTTTCTGGTTCAAACTGACCCTGGCCCAAATCAGAGAAGGGAAAAGTTATGTGGCCCTTACAGGAAAAAATTTGGGGACCCCTGGTGTAAAAGATCAAAACATGGGTGAAGTCCCTTCAAATGAGGGCTCCCAGCCTGCTCTGGTACCAGTCCTCTCAAAAAACTGGATCAATTCATTACCTCTAAGAACAAGGTCAGATTCCAAAAACATGTTCATCAGTCTCATCAAAACTGTATACAGTGGGGCCAATAAGTATTGTGAAAGTCAAAAATTTGCAAGTTCACCCATTTAAAAAGATAAGAGGTTTGTAATTTCCATCATAGGTACACATCAAGCGTGAGAGAAAGAATGTTAAAAAATAAATACAGGAAATCACATTGCATGATTTTTAAACAATTTTTTGTGAAAATTGGTGGCCAATAAGTATTGGGTAGCTAGAAAACAAACGACTCTTCTGTCCCTCACAGACCAGTCATTTGCTCTTTAAGAAGTTATTCAGCCTCCACTCGTTAACAGTAGGGATGGCACCTGTTTGAACTGATTAGATGCATAAGAGACCCTGCACACACTCATCAACTGTCAGACTCCAGTCTTCACCATGACCAAGACCAGAGAGCTTCCCAAAGACACCAGAGATAAAACTGTACAACTGCACAAAGCTGGGAGGAGTCAAACTGCAATTGGTAAACAACTTTGTGAGAAAAGATCATCAGTTGGAAACATTATTAGAAAATGGAAGAAGTATGACATCACTGACTATCTCCCTCGGAGTGGGGCTCCATGCAAGACCTCACCTCGTAGGGTCAAATGATCCTGAGAACTGTGAGGAATCAGCCCAAGAACTACACGACGGGAACTGGTCATTGATTTGAAGACAGCTGGGACCACCCTGGACCACCGTCACAAAGATGACAATAAGTAACACACTACGTCATCATGAGGTGAAATCATGCATTGCCAAAAGGTTCCCCTACTACAACAAAATCATGTAAGACCATCTGGACCAGGGGTTGGCAATTCATTTTTATCAGGGGCCGGCATGAGAAACCTGAATTGTGTCGGAGGGCCACCAACTTTCTTTCATTGTAAAATGCTCAATATAATATTTTGAATAGCTGGTACTGATAATCAGAAGAATAAAGCACTCTGTAAATATTTATATTAGGTTATGTTAAATTGTGGTGTATTGGTTAAATAAGAAAAACTTTACCTCTCTGAACAGTTTACCTCTCTGAACAAGTCATTACCAGTGGTTGTCCCTTTTATTGACTGCATGGCTGCCAACTCCTCCGTGATTTGAAAGTCTGCGGTTATCCCACGTAAGAAGATGAGCAGCTGGGCGTGTCACGTACATCGCAGCTCTTATCCAAAGCCAGAGAAAAAGTCAAAGTCGGCCGCTCTGTTATTCAGCTGAAGCTCTAAGTTTCCCGCGATGTCCTCAATCCGCCTCGTTACAGTGCGTCGGGAGAGTGAAACGTTCTCAAACGTGCGTAGTGACGTAACGCTTTTCAAAATAAAATTTCAAAATAAAAGTTTATGATTGGCCTCACGCGGGCCGGACAGGGACGTGCAAAGGACCGGATGTGGCCCGCGGGCCGTAATTTGCCCAGGTCTGATCTGGACGATCCAGAGGAGGATTGGGAGAATGTGATGTGGTCAGATGAGACCAAAATGGAACTGTTTGGTTTAAAGACCACTCGCCGTGTTTGGAGGAAGAAGGCTGAGTTGCATCCCAAGAACACCATACCTTCTGTGAAGCATGGGGGTGGAAACATCATGCTTTGGGGATGCTTTTTTCATTTAAAACCTCCTTCCCTCGGTCAGAGAATTGAAGATGAAACGTGGCTGGGTCTTCCAGCATGATAACGAACAAAGCACACAGCCGGGAAGACCAAGGAGTGGCTCCATAAACTGCATATCAAGGTTCTGGAGTGGCCTAGCCAGTCTCCAGACCTCAACCCAATCAAAAAACTCTGTGTTGCCTAGCGACAGCCCTCAAACATCACAGCTCTAGAGAAGATCTGTGCAGAGGAGTGGGCCAAAATACCAACTAAAGTGTGTGTAGACCTGGTCAAGAACATCAGGAACTGTTTGATCTCTGTCATTGCTAACCAAGGCTACATTACAAAGTATTAAAAGTAACTTTTGCTGGCTGCCCAAAACTTACTCGTCACTCATTTTCACAAATAAATTGTTTAAAAATCATGCAATGTGATTTTTGGATTTTTTTTTTTCACATTCTGTCTCTCACGCTTGATGTGTACCGATGATGAAAATTACAAACCTCTCTTTTTAAATGTGTGAACTTGCACATTTTTAAGTTGCCCAATTCCCTTTTAGCCCCACTGTAAATGTCTTCTTATGCAACCATTACTTGGAACTCACTTGCCCCACGTTAATCGATCCATCTCTTGTTGCTGTTCAGTTCTGCGTTTTGTATTTTTCTTTTTTGAGCATTTGTGTTTTACCTTCAAAAGTCACCAGAAGTGTTGCTGGATGTGAGATTATTTGTCTCCTCCTGAATTCCTCACAGATTTGGCAAAACTTTGCTCGTTGATGAATTTCGTCTTGTGCAATAAAGACCTACTTGCCTTTGTACTGGAGGTCTCCTTTTGACTTTTGCAGCCTTCATGACACGCTTCTTCTCACGGTGGTTAAGAAACTTCATTATAAAGTCTCGTGGTTTATCAGCTTCTGGCCTTCTGCCGATGACCATCTGGATGATCCAGAGGAGTCATGGGAGAAAGTTATGTTTTCAGATGAGACCAAAAAATAGAACAGAATAGAAACATCATGTTTTGGGGATGCTTTTCTGAATAGGGGACAGTACAACTGCTCTGTATTAAGGAGAGAATTAATGGAGCCATGTATTGCAAGATTTTTTGGCAACAACCTCCTTCCCTCAGAGCCTTGAAGATGTCTGACACATATGTATGACACCGACCAGAAGCACACAGCCAGGATAACCAGGACTGGTTTAGCCAGTTTCCAGGCCGACAACAGGATCGAGATAAACAACAAAGACATCCAAAACACATAATCGTAAAGCATGTGACATGCCCTGTGCCCTGTGCCGAAAGTAATAAATTGAAGTTGGTCTTTCTCTTTTGTGTTTCCGTGCAGCCTGAACCAAATACTTGGCTTATCCAATAGTCCGAAGCGCTGAATGAGACGAGGGAGTTTTGAACTGAATGAAAGTTTGTCCCAGAACAGGGCAGAATACTGTAAATGCATAGTTATGAACTGATTTATATTACAACACGCTGCGAGCTGCTACGGCTGGCTCAGAGCAGCTGTGCTCAGTCAGGTCGTAATACCCAGACTGACTGGCCCAGAGCAGCAGGGAAAGGAGCGAACACGGCAGCGCAGAGGCAGGAGGATTTCTGTCACAGACTGCGGTGGGCCACTGTCAATATATTGCTGCTGGGGCAGACGGAGGTGTTTATAGGGTTGTGGCTGCCTGTCCCAGTTTCCTTTTGCCTCATACACAGACACGTGCGTAAAGCTGCTGCGTGGGTGTCTCTCTGACCGGCTCTGGTTCTGCATGGCTCTGATATCCTGCATGTGTTTAAAGCTCATTTATTGGAGTTGACACTGTAGTGTGGCATTTTAAGTATATCAAACAAAATATGTTAGTACTGAGAGGTTCGACTGTGGACCTCTCGATTCAAAAATCTTCCCAAATAATTGACAATTTCATGTGACTCGATCTTTTGATTACTTGCCCAGCCCTAGTCGTAATTTGATAATTGTGATTATCTGGACTAAAACAGACTCTAAAATGTATACGAAAAAAACATGTTATAACAGAATTATAAATCAAAATTTTAAAGAATAAACTTTTTTCATTTTCATCGATAATGCTCTTTATTCTTAAATATTCTCTGATTAGAGGCCTTCAGTCCTCATATTTCCACCTTTCTTTGGTTAAAAATGTACTGAGAGTATTGTGATTTTGGGCGTTACAAAAATAAAATAAATTGATTATTTCTATTGTATTTAAAAACTCAACAGTAGTTGCCTCGAGGGGCTGCAGTGGAAAAAAACAAAATAAACAATGTTCATAGGGACTTGGAAATGTCCCAGCATTCTGTGTCCTTAGACAGATGTCCCAAGCTCCCCTGTCCTTAGACCCTCCTTCTCGGCCAGGAAAAACTACGAAACCTTTTGGGGAAAAAGTAGAAACCTGTAGGAGTTCCACAGTGAAGGAGAGATCCGACTCCCTCGGACGGACAGGCAGACCCACCTCAATTTGCAGATAGAAGGTGGAGCTAGACCCACTCAGGAGGAGAACAAATTCTTCGAGGCTGATGAAGAACCGTTCACATGGAGTAGAGACCGTTTCTCCAGGCAGTTGAGGAGCATCTCGATCCACAGGTCGTCGATGTGCCTGCTCCACTCCCGTTGGGGAAGTGGGAGAAATAGAAGGAAAATCGATGAACAAATTGCAAGTGAAATTAAATATTGTTTGATAGAAAAGTAGTAAGAAGCAGAGGATAGTGCTCAAGCTGCCATACTTACCCCAGTATAGTTGCTCCTAGGGCAGCGTAGCTGGGAACTAGGTTTTTATTTCTGTTCCTAACTGGCCTGACCATAAGCGATTTTAAAGAGGAATGTTTTAAGCCTGGTCTTAAATGAAGAGACTGTGTTGGCCTCTTTAACATGGACAGGAGCTGATTCCATAACGCAGGAGCTTGGCAGCTAAACGCTCAGACGACCACTAGAAAAAATAATCACTGACTAGTCAACAGGGCTGCAAGATTAACTCTTAAAAACACTTTTTGTTTTAAACATAAAACAACAATAACAAACTTAAAACAAAAAACACAAAAAAAGGTTTCAGAACTTTTTCATGTTGTGAAGGGAAGGGGAGGCGCTTGTGGGTCATCCTGACCCGAAGATTGCTAATCCCAATTGGATCGACATCGCAATTTCAGTTGACGCAATTATAAAATCACAAGGACTGCAACCAATGACAAAAAAGCCATGTGCCGAGAGATGCCAGGCAAAGCAGGAATTACATGTGTAAAATGTGTTGGTTTGGTTTTTATGGTAAACTTATTTTGTTAGGCTGTGCTCCTGGTGGTAGAGACCTGGTCTACGGCTGATGTGTGTAGGGTGCAGCAAAGCTGGTTGGATTAGATTGTGTTTAAGTGCACATGAACACATGTGTACAGAGGAGATAAGAACCACAGAGGAACAGACTCGCTGTCCTCTTCTGCTTTCTCTCTCACTGCAGTTTCTCCCTCATTACACATGATGACATGAGTTTGGTTACCAATGATAAGGGATGGTCTGATGGTTGTGTTGATCTGCCTCTTTGTCTGAGGAGTTTTACAGTGCTTTTCGGTTCAATGCAACTCTACATTCAAACACACACCCAGCTACTGCTCCATGCTCCCACTGAGTGAGTGTCAGTGAATTCAACCAATTGTGAGGACGTGAACTGGGGCTGCCCAACATCATCATCTGCCATCATTTAGTAAATAAAATGTAATCTGTCTGCAAACAGTAACTTTGTGTGTGTGTGTGTGTGTGTGTGTGTGTGTGTGTGTGTGTGTGTGTGTGTGTGTGTGTGTGTGTGTGTGTGTGTGTGTGTGTGTGTGTGTGTGTGTGTGTGTGTGTGTGTGTGTGTGTGTGTGTGTGTGTGTGTGTGTGTGTGTGTGTGTGTGTGTGTGTGTGTGTGTGTGTGTGTGTGTGTGTGTGTGTGTGTGTGTGTGTGTGTGTGTGTGTGTGTGTGTGTGTGTGTGTGTGTGTGTGTGTGTGTGTGTGTGTGTGTGTGTGTGTGTGTGTGTGTGTGTGTGTGTGTGTGTGTGTAAAATAATCTGTCCTGTATTTTATAGCCCAAGTAAGCGTCTGAAATGACGCTAATATTAATAAATATATATATTTAGATCTAATATATTTCACCAAAGCTAGAAGTTGATGCATAAAAAGCCTCCTGTCCCAATGTTACCTCGCTGCCCCTCTGCAGCCAGAAGCCACGTCCCGGTTAATAATGCAGGAGGCAGAAACTTGTCCTTTACTCAGCACTTTCCCCACTGCTCATTTCCAACCCTCTTCTCCATCTCTCCTCTCTAGTGCGCACTCTCTCATCCTCACACATAAAAGTCAACAAAAATATGACTCATCTTGGACCAGCCTCTGTCTTATTTCTGTTATTTACTTTGGAAAATCATCACAATAAGTGATGAAATTAAATTAGATAAGCAGTGTTGTTAGTTTTGCTATATTATGTTTTCAAATCTGGAGATCAGTTCACAATGCATATTTTAAACGTATCTATGACCGTTTGATAGAAGATAAGCAAAAAACAGCTAAACTACTAGTTTTCAGAATGTGTGTCTGTGTGTGTGTATATATACATGTATATGTGTGTATATATATACATGTATATATATACATGTATGTGTGTATATATATACATGTATATATGTATATGTGTATATATATACATGTATATGTGTGTATATATATATATATATGTTGGACTTCATACAATAACATCGGTGTTTTTTGTGTGCAGAGGACTAACAATTCAATTTCACTATAATTAGTTTTGCTACCCCTAGCAGAAATATTGACAACGGAGGCTAAGAACACGGTCCACTCAGACTCATTGTGAGGTGCGAGTGAAAGACCTGATGATGGCGCCGCCCAGACCCTCACAATATGCTTGGGTCTGCCGCATCTTTCTGGCTTCCTCCCCTGCCAACGGATCCAACTCACTATCAATTGGGGATCAGTTGTTGATCAGAGTTGATCATCGACGTCTGGCCAAAGTTATGGACAAATTGTAACTAGCACAGGATTCCAATAACTGAAAACCGCTCGGGTTAAGATCGGGGAAGCCCTTTTCCCAATCGCCCCCCACATTCACTGCCATTGCCCACTTGAACATTGAAGTCCCCCAGTAGAAGAGCGGAGTCCCTGGTTGGTACACTTTCCACCGCCTCTCCCTGTGGGCAAGTCCAACACCTGAACCCAAGCTGTGCGTGTAGGGAAGGATGTGTGAGATTGACTTGCTGATCGGTGCATGCTTGGAAATGTGCTATAAACATCTTTCACATTGCACTCTGGTCCTGAAGGACACTCCAGAGGTAATTACTCATGTCTCCATGTTTTTCTCTCCCCTCTTCTCTCTCTTTCACCTCTCATTGCTCGTACAGGTGGCCGTAAAGAACAACATTGACGTCTTCTACTTCAGCTGCCAGTACCCCATGAGCGTGCTTTTCAGTGAGGACGGGAAGATGGGTAAGTGCGAGCCTCTTTCAACCGTGAATAAGCTCCAAAGCCACTCTGACGCATGCAGCCAAGTGGAGGACATGAGAATGTGCTCTGTAATTAAGCGCCTCTGTGTACTCACCCGCACAGCAGCCTTGAAGTACACAAGGAGCACATTTACTCTGGGTGTAAGTCTAGGAGGAGTTCACATGATGTAATAAACAGAAAGCTGACCAGTTGTTTGTTAACCAGTGACACTTTGCTCCCATGGCACGTTGTCTTTAGAGTCCATGAAGATTTTCAGCTAAACTGAGTATAAATAAAAGCTTATTACTATATTACGGCTAATATTTCATTTATCCTGCTTGGCATGTAACGGTATCAAATTTGTATGTTATTATTTACCATTGTTGGCACTATGACTAGAATCCATAATTGGCTTTCTCAGTGGCGTGCGGTGACTTTTATGGATTGGTAAGCAGACTTGCGGTGTTCATCAATGTTTAGTGGATAATAGATAAGTGGGAAAAAAAAATGAAATCTTAATATGTAAGAGTTTGCTTCGAACTACGCATGAAGGGCAAAAACCTATCCTACTAAACTAAACTCACGTTCCTTAACAGAGCGCTAAATGGTTAAATATGCTGACTTCATCAACTAATTCATGACACAAATTAGTGTTCTATGTTGTTAAATGCCTGTATTTCTAACTAGCATCTAGTAATTGGAAACATGAACAGACCCTTAGCTACAAACAAAGACTTTTTATATCTGTTTGTTGAAACTTGGCGCTGCTGTTGCTTCGCTTCTCCTCGCACATGCTCAGTTAGGGCAGAACCAGCAAACATCCAAGATTCCCACACAGGTTTATTCAGCGTTGTCTGAGCATAGATCCATGGGTTTGAGCATGTGTGGTCCTCAGAGCACACGTGCAGAGCTCTGAAACAAGCTCTGGTTCTAAAAGCTCCTGTTAGAGAGCGGAGCATGAACGGGCCTCTGAACACGGTCACAGACTGAGCAGCTGCGGTAAAAGAAGAACCATGCTTTCCGTGCAGTAATGCCCAGTGGCCTGTTGAGGCCACTAAAATACACCGTGAGTTCAGGCAAGCTTCAGCTGCAGAAGTGAGGGGAAAACGGGCTTATATTTTAGAACAATTATAGTTGTGACACACAGTAATTTCAGATTTTATTGGCCAATCACTGATTGCCTTGATTGCTCTGACCGCACACGTTCACAAGTCGTTTTCTGAAATCAAACCTGAAAGAAATATGAATGATATTGTCACAAAAATAAGCAGATAAAAAAGTACTTCATGTAGTTTGACTTTTTGGGAGTATAGATTGAACTGGATTACTCATTGTTGCTGCCTACAATTCTCACAATTATCATTTTCTAGTCCATACAATTATATTGTGACTAGTGGTGCACCGATATGGCCACTTTAGGCCCATGCCGATTTTAAAGCGTGGGCGATATTTTCTTTATGTTTGGTTATTTTAAACACTTCAAAATATTCCCCAAAATTTTGCTGTGAAATTGTAATTCCCTTTTATACAAGTTATTTCTACATTTAAGGATTAGAGCCTTATTTACAGTGTGTTTACTTAAAGGCAGGCTAAAATAAGATTATTCTTTATTGGCGTAAACTTTGCCTTTGCACTTTTCCATTCGGTGAATTTTCTGTTTTAATTAGATTAGTTATCAGACTAAAGTGTCTCTGTACCTCTCCAGTCATGTGTCATCATCATGTTGCTCCGCCTCCTCCTGTAACACCAGCAGCAAGTCTCTCCTCCCTCAGACTGTGTCTTAGACACTCGCTCCTCTTTTTCTTTAAACTATTAACACTAAAGTTATATGCAGTAAAAATGTCTAAATTGTTTAGCAGGAAAACTATTCAAATAAAAAAACCTTGCGTCTATCATAGCTCGCGAATTTCGGCACGCATATATTTAATATGTTTTGTCTAAAACTTTTCTAGAGCTTATCCAAGTCTGTAATTTTGCCATTTCTGGGTCTTTTGACTCAGAATGAAGATTGGAATAAAGTTTAAAGCCTGTTCTGTTAAAATATAGCAGTTTCAAAAACATTTTAAACTATTTTTCTTTTCTTTCTTTATCATAATGAGACACTATAATTGCATACACACATTTACACAACATTTAACTTTGCCATACATAAAAAAGAGCCATGGTTTCTTAGCCAAATAAATCGTGGCCACAGGCCCAGCCCAGAAGTACTCGCTCCTTTCGTCCTGCAGCCAGAGTCTCATCCTTGCCAGGAGTCGGATGCGCCTCTGATGGCCAAGGTCAGGCACATCGACCCTCTCTCCCAAGAAATTACAGTCAGGTTTGCCGAGACAGAGTCTGGCGCTCGACGTCTTGCCCCCACTGTTTTTTCCCAAAGCAATCGCTAAGAGGCCTTAGTTACAGACCTATGGGTGATTCAAACCCTGCTCGAGGGCTACAAAATTCAGTTCAGAATGAAGTTTGAGGGGGTGAAAACAGCCATTGTTTCCGACCCATTGAGGTCCATGGCCCTCAGACAACAGATTCAGGAACTTCTGCTGAAAGGTGCCGTAGAAGTTCAGAGCAGTTAAAGGCATTCTATTCAAATGATTGTGTAGTTCCAAAAGAGGACAGTGGGTTTTGTTTCCTATCCTCGTTCTCAGGCGCCTAACTCATTATGTCAAGTCTCATTATGTCACATGCTACGTACCACAGATGTCCTGCAGTCGGTCATGGAAGGAGATGGAATTGGTTCACAAGTCTCGATTTAAAGGACGCTTATTTCCAAGTACCAGTGGCGCCACGCCAGACGGTTCCTTCATTTGGCTTTAAAAGAATAAGCATATCTGTTCTGAGTGCTCCCCTTCCGTCTCTCTTTAGCAAAATGTACATTAACCAGGTGTGTGGTGGCAGCTCTTGCACCGCTTCAAGCCTGAGGATTGAGAATTCTTCTCGTACTTGGCTTGTGTGCGCTCTGAGTCGGGATCATGCATTGCACTGCACCATTCTACTGGACCATGTGTCACAAATGTGGCTTACAGTGAAATTTGCCAAGAGCTCTTTGATTCCCAGCCAACAGGCAATCAATTCTGTGGCCATGAAGGCCTTTCCATCCCCCCACAGGGGGACAGATGTGCTCAATCTCGTTTCTCGTGTTCAGAGGAATCGGAGTGTCATTCGGATTACTTCTTCAGTTGATGGGCAAGCTCACCTCCTGTCTCAACAGTGATGCCTCTGGGCAGCCTTCAGCATCTCCGGCCTTGGGGGGAATAGGAAGTTCCTTTACAGTGACTGGGCTCCCTTCCGTGTCATCGAGAGGTAGTACAGATGCATTGCTTACAGGCTGGGGGGCTGTTTGGAACTACAGGATGGTCAGACGTATCTGGAGTCCTCAGGAGACGTTTCAACACATAAACGTGCTGGAGCTGCGAGCTGTTCGCCTTGTACCACAGTTTACCATATGAATCATCAAAGGGGCACGGGATCTGTTCACTCACTAGTGGAGGCACAGAAGCTCCACCTGCGGGCGCTGCTTCATTCGCAGAGTGTCAGGGCAGTTCATCTACCAGGCTTGCAGAAAAGATTTTCTCTCAAGGCAGGAACCACAACTCCTCATCTAGTAGCTCGAGTGCTGGTGTTTGGTTCTGTTATCCATAATTCATCTTTGTAAGAGCAGACTGTTTGTATTGAGTCATCCAGGTCCTCTGGCGGTCAGAACAAGAGTTACGTAGCTAGCTAAGGAAAGAAAAGCATGCTTGGTGCGTCAGGTATATATGTGGTACTGACGTCACCCAGGTCATGTCCACGATGTGACTTTGTTGTTATTTACTCTTGACCTATCTGCTTCACACACGTACATATCTAGGCGCAAAGCACCGTCCTCTGGAGTTACATACGCAACTCTCGATTTAACCATCACAAGGACTTGCAAAGATGTTCAATAAGGTGAAAATGTTACTTAGTTCTGCCTGAACTCTTTAATTGCATCACTAGTATGTATTAACCTAATAATCTTGACATGACCATCTAAAATGTCCAGAAAATAATCAGTTGAGATGTATGGATAAAAAGGTTCTGTTCAGTTCAGTGCCAAAATCTCAGAACAATTTTCATTGTGAATAATAAAAGAATTCTATCATGGCAAAAAGCTTGAATTGGGGATCCTAAAAAGATATACAAATGGTTATTTTGGGCTGGGAAATATCTATTGATCAATCTAAATGTTTTATTTGATTTTTGTCCCTTTTTAAAACATGGACAGTTGGAGCTCAAGTATAGAGAACAAAGTGCTAGAATCCATATTTTAATTATGTTTAATTAATATATTAAACATTTTATTACATTTAAATGATGGGAAACTGTTCCGCCTATTGGAGAGCCCTGGTTTAGACACTATTTTAGCAATGTTCTTCAGATGATAAAAAGCTGCTGATATTATAAATTGCATGTGGCCACTAAAGTACAAACCTCAGTTCATTATTACTCCTAAATTTTTCACTTGATTTGTAGGTCTTAGGCCTCCAGTGTATCACTATATCCTAAACAAGTGAACACTAACTCTTTAAGAACCCTGCGCTGTTACTGTCACAGTATTGGCTCGTAGACCTGTTGTTTTAAATGCGCTTGCATTATCATCGAGATTTACCAAAGTTTAAATCACAATCTATCGACCTTTCTATTTTTAGCACAGCGCTATTTGACTGACTCAGCATTTGATTCCATCCACAGAGAGCAAAGTGTTCCTGGTCACATGGAAAGACATCCCCAATGACAACGAGACCCAGTTCCAGATAAAAGACTGCCATCTCAACTCTGGTAAGTGTGCAGACACACCCACACACCCCTTCAAACAACTTGAAAACACAGTTTCACTCCTTTCAGATTTGCCGGATATTTTTATTTTAAAAAGTTATATCCAGACTGTGACATTATCTAACTGTAGTTAGATTTGGTGCAATTATCAGATTACAAAGACTGCAGTTATTTGGATAACGGAAATTCCACTGTAACCCATCAGAATCAGAATCAGAAAGAGTTTATTGCCATTGTCAATGAACAAAATTCAAAAAATAGGAACTGTTCGGCCTTAAGGTGCAAATAAAACAACATATATTCAATCAAAAAAGGGCATGCATTAGGAAACAATTTAAAATTACTATACAATAAAAATAAAAATAGGCATTTCTATGTACACAAGTTTACAGTTATGTTTAAAGTTTATAGTGCAGAAAGTGACAGTGCAGTGAGTGGTTGAATATTGCAGTTAAAGTGACAGGTGTTTTGAAGTGTTCATGAGTCCAACAGCAGAGGGAAAGAAACTATTCTTGTGGCGGGAGGTTCTGGTCCGGATGGACCGTAGCCTCCTGCCTGAGGGGAGTGGTTCAAACAGACCATGTCCAGGGTGAGAAGGGTCAGCTGTGATCCGACCTGCTCGTCCCAGAGCCCTGGAGACGTACAGGTCCTGCAGAGATGGAAGTCTGCAGCCGATCACCTTCTCAGCAGAGCGCACAATGCGCTGTAGTCTCTGTTTGTCCCTGGCTGTGGCTCCAGCGTACCACACGGTGATGGAGGAGGTGAGGATGGACTCAATGATGGCCGTCCTCCATCCATCCATCCATCTTCTTCCGCTTTATCCGGGGCCGGGTCGCGGGGGCAGCAGTCTAAGCAGGGACTTCCAGACTTCCTTATCCCCAGACACTTCCTCCAACTCCTCCAGGGGGATCCCGAGGCGTTCCCAGGCCAGCCGAGAGACATAGTCCCTCCAGCGTGTCCTGGGTCTTCCCCGGGGCCTCCTCCCTGGTGGACATGCCCGAAACACCTCCCTAGGGAGGCGTCCAGGAGGCATCCGGAACAGATGCCCGAGCCACCTCAGCTGGCTCCTCTCGACGTGGAGGAGCAGCGGCTCTACTCCGAGCTCCTCCCGCGTGACTGAGCTCCTCACCCTATCTCTAAGGGAGCGCCCAGCCACCCTGCGGAGGAAACTCATTTCGACCGCTTGTATCCGCGATCTTGTCCTTTCGGTCACTACCCAAAGCTCATGACCATAGGTGAGGGTAGGAACGTAGATTGACCGGTAAATCGAGAGCTTTGTCTTTCGACTCATCTCCTTCTTTACCACAACGGTCCGATGCAACGACCGCATCACTGCAGACGCTGCACCGATCCGCCTGTCAATCTCACGCTCCATCCTTCCCTCACTCGTGAACAAGACCCAGAGATACTTGAAACTCCTCCACTTGGGGCAAGGACTCTCCACCCACCGGAGAGGGCAAGCCACCTTTTTCCTGGTCGAGAACCATGGCCTCAGATTTGGAGGTGCTGATTCTCATCCCAGCTGCTTCACACTCGGCTGCAAACCGTCCCAGTGCATGTTGCAGGTCCAAGTTTGATGGAGCCATCAGGACAACATCATCTGCAAACAGCAGAGATGAGATCCTGTGGTCCCCAAACCGGACCCCTCCGACCCCTGACTGCGCCTAGAAATTCTGTCCATAAAAAACAATGAACAGAACCGGTGACAAAGGGCAGCCCTGGCGGAGTCCAACACGCACTGGGAACAGGTCTGACTTACTGCCGGCAATGCGAACACAGCTCCTGCTCCGGTCATACAGGGACCGGACAGCCCTGAGCAAAGGGCCCCGGACCCCGTACTCCCGCAGCACCCCCCAAAGGGCACCCCGTGGGACACGGTCGAAAGCCTTCTCCAGATCCACAAAACACATGTGGACTGGTTGGGCAAACTCCCATGAACCCTCGAGCACCCGATGGAGAGTAAAGAGCTGGTCCAGTGTTCCACGACCAGGACGAAAACCACTCTGTTCCTCCTGAATCCGAGGTTCGACTACATCGGTCGGATTCTCCTCTCCAGTACCTGGAATAGACCTTACCAGGGAGGCTGAGAAGTGTGATCCCTCTATAGTTGGAGCACACCCTCCGGTCCCCTTTCTTGAACAGAGGGACCACCACCCCGGTCTGCCAGTCCAGAGGCACCGTCCCCGACCGCCACGCGATGTTGCAGAGGCGTGTCAACCAAGACAGTCCTGCAACATCCAGAGACTTTAGGTACTCGGGGCGTATCTCATCCACCCCAGGAGCTCTGCCACCGAGGAGTTTGCCAACAACCTCAGTGACTTCGGCTTGGGTGATAGATGAGTCAACCTCCGAGTCCTCAGTCTCTACTTCCTCTTCGGAAGACGTGACAGTGGGATTTAGGAGGCCCTCAAAGTACTCCTTCCACCGTCCGACGACATCCCCAGTCGAGGTCAGCAGGTCCCACCCGCACCGTAAACGGTGTTGGTGGAACACTGCTTCCCCCTCCTGAGGCGCCGGACGGTTTGCCAGAATTTCTTTGGGGCCGACCGATAGTCCTCCTCCAGGGCCTCCCCGAACTCCTCCCAGACCCGGGTTTTTGCCTCTGCGACAGCACGAGCTGCGGCACGCCTGGCCCGCCGATACCCGTCAACGGCCTCAGGAGTCCCACAAGCCAAAGAGGCCTGATAGGCCTCCATCTTCCGCCTGACGGCATCCCTTACTTCCGGTGTCCACCACCGGGTTCGGGGGTTGCCGCCGCGACAGGCACCTGAGACCTTGCGACCACAGCTCCGAGCAGCCGCATTGACAATGGAGGTCGAGAACATGGTCCACTCGGACTCAATGTCCCCAGCCTCCCCCGATATTTGGGAGAAGCTCTCCCGGAGGTGTGAATTGAAGACCCTGCCGACAGCGAGCTCCGCAAGACGTTCCCAACAGACCCTCACTATACGCTTGGGCCTGCCAAGTCTGTCCGGCTTCCTCCGCCGCCAGCGGATCCAACTCACCACCAGGTGGTGGTCGGTTTGACAGCTCCGCCCCCTCTCTCACCCGAGTGTCCAAGACACGCGGCCGGAGGTCAGATGACACGACAACAAAGTCGATCATTGACCTCCGGCTAGGGTGTTCTGGTGCCACGTGCACTGGTGGACACCCTTTTGCTTGAACATGGTGTTCGTTATGGACAGTCCGTGACTAGCACAGAAGTCCAATAACTGAACACCGCTCGGGTTTAGATCGGGGAGGCTGTTCTCCAATCACTCCTCTCCAGGTGCCACTGTCGTTGCCACGTGGGCGTTGAAGTCCCCCAGTAGAACAAACGGAGTCCCCGGTCGGTGCACTGTCCAGTACCCTCCCAGGGACTCCAAGAAGGCCGGGTACTCAGCACCGTTTGTTCGGCCCGTAGGCCGACACCACAGTGAGAGACTGTCCCCAACCCGAAAGGCGTAGGGACGCGACCCTCTCGTTCACTGGGGTAAACTCCAACACATGGCGGCTGAGCTGTGGGGCAATAAGCAAGCCCCACGCCAGCCCGCCGCCTCTCCCGCAGGCAACACCAGAGAAGTGGAGCGTCCAGCCCCTCTCAAGAAGATGGGTTCCAGTGTCCAAACTGTGCGTGGAGGTGAGGCCGACTATATCTAGTCGGAACCGTTCAACCTCCCGCACAAGCTCAGGCTCTTTCCCCCCAGCGAGGTGACGTTCCATGTCCCAGAGTTAGTCTCTGTGTCCGGGGATCCGGTCGTCGAGGCCCCCGCCGTCGACTGCCACCCAGATTCCCTCTGCACCAGCCCCTTAGGATCCTCCTGCAGGTGGTGGGTCCACGGGAAGACGGCCCCACGTCACTCGTTCGGGTTGCACCCGCCGGGGCCCGTGGGGAAAGGCCCGGCCACCAGGCGCTCGCCGTCGAGCACCCACCCCAGGCCTGGCTCCAGGATGGGCCCCGGTAACGCCAATCCGGGCGACGTAACTGGCCTCGTTTTTTTTTTCATCATAAAGGGCTTGTGAACCGATCTTTGTCTGACCCGTCACCCAGGACCTGTTTGCTTTGGGAGACCCTACCAGGGGCTTGAAGCCCCGGACAACATAGCTCCTGAGATCATTCGGGCGCTCAAACCCCTCCACCACGTTAAGGTGTCGGTTCAAGGAGGGGCCAGCTAATCCTATTTCGTTTTAAAACTCTGTCAGGGGTCTCCAATTTATATTTTCCAGGGGGCGACATTTTTTTGGAGGGCTCAGGTCCAGGGGCCGGACTACAAAATCTCACCACAATTTTATCTTTTATCTCTATAAGATCCACAAACGACTCACAGTGGTGTACCACTCCTGGTTTTCTGTATTTACAATTCAACAACAAAAATTAATATAGGACTTTACTGTCAGAGAAGTGAAAACGTGAAAAAAAAGTGAAAAAAGGACTATAGCAGGGACGGGGACGACTATAGCGGGGACGACTATAGCGGGGACGACTATAGCCGGACTATTTTAAAAATAGATGTCCTTAGAACATTTAGTTTTAAATATTATTTAAAAAACAGTAGCTGCCAAAAAAAATTCTCACTTTACATTTAGTTCTTCAGAACAAACGCAACTGTCACTAGGAAACATGCACAGGATCATGCATGTTTTTGGAGTTCTCTGACCTGCAGCAGTCTGTTAAAAATATCCCAGACTGAGCATTGAGATATATGCAACGGAATGAAATGGACAATGGTCCTGAAAGTTCCTGAAAGCACTGAACTGGAGACAACGGCTCTGCACCTGAGAAATCCCTCGCCTCCAGAGTCACGTTAAGATGTAAAATGATGTGTGTTTTATTCCGACACTATTCATGGAGAAATTAGCTTATGAATTTAGACGCGCCTAAAGCAAAAGTGCTCATGTCCTGGGACGAGACCAAGATCCATGTTTTAACCTGACCCCTGACCCATGTCTTAACCTGACCCATGGGACAACCTGCACATCACGCACAGCGGGCTGACGTACCTCGGGCAGGTTAAAGCCTTTTCAATCCAACGATGAAGCCTGGAAAACACATTATGTAATGCATGTATAGTTCCTCGTTATTGTGCAGACTTCCAAACACGCGGAGCACACGGCGCTTACGCATGTTACATTTACACCAAATCATCAGTGAAGCTATTATTTCCTGTGTCTGCAGCATCACACGTGTGTGCTTTGACAGAGCAGTGTTTCAGAGGCCCGCCCGCGTGACCAGCAAGCAGCGAAGAGTGATGTGAAAAATGTTTAATATTAATATTTTAATTTTGGGAAACTGGCTGAGGGCCAGACCAAATTGCTTGGTTGTCCGGCTCGCAAGCCGCCTATTAGTAACCCAGGCTGTATGTCATGAAATGCATAGAATTCTTGCTCCTGGATGTGTTTTGAAATGAGCTCTCTGAACAGAGATCTTGTTTTATTTTTGCTTGTATGTTAAATGCTGTTTTTATTGCTCTGCTTGATGTTGGTCGCAGAGCAACCTTTGGTTAGCTTTAGCTGTATTAAATTATTCTATTCATGTATTTTGAATTGATTGATTGATTTAACAGAATCCCAATTTATTTGTTTCCATTGATTGTGCAGCCCTATTAAATGGTTATTTTTTCAGTGTGACCTAATTTGACCTCAAGGTCCAGTTAGTGTAAACTAGTCGGTGTACAGTGGCTTAGCGCTCTTAGCAACTTCTGCCAATGCTTTAACTGTCAGTGCCATTCCCCTGAACAGATGCAGCCTCCAACAAGCTCCAGGGCAGTAACGTGTTCACCATCGCCAAGAAGAACCGTGGAGGGCCAGGACATGCTGTACCAGTCCCTCAAGCTCACCAACGGCATCTGGGTCCTGGCCGAGCTCAAGGTGCAAACGGGGAACCCCACATTTACAGTGAGTATCCTCTACTGCTCCTATACCTTTTAACACCTCCCCTTTAAACGAGCTTTAAAGGGGAAGTGTGAGGGAGGTGTAACGAAAAAACATTCAGAGCTTTTAATAATGGCACAAAGTTATTCCCTCATGAGAAATTTAGCCGAAGTTGTGTTTTTCATACGATACCTGCATACGATACATGCATACGATACATACATACATACGATACCTACATACGATACGATACCTGCATACGATACATACATACGATACCTAAATACGATACCTACATACGATACGGTACCTGCATACGATACATGCGATACGATACATGCATACGATACATGCATACGATACATACCTACATACGATACCTACATACGATACGGTACCTGCATACGGTACGATGCTGCATACGATGCATGCATACGATGCATGCATACGATGCATGCATACGATGCATGCATACGATACATGCATACGATACATGCATACGATACATGCATACGATACATACATTACATATGAAACCTGCGTACGAAACCTGTGTACGAAACCTGCGCACGATACATGCATACGATACATGCATACGATACCTGCATACGATACTTGCATACAATACGATACCTGCATACGATACCTGCATACGATACCTGCATACGATACCTGCATACGATACGATGCCTGCAAACGAAACGATACCTGCATACGATACATACCTACAAACGATACGTTACATACATACGATACCTGCATACGATACATACATACCTGCATACGATACATACATACCTGCATACGATACATACATACCTGCATACGATACATACATACATACGATATCTGCATACGATATATACATACCTGCATGCAATACATACCTACAAACGATACATACATACATACATACATACATACAATACATACAGTAGAAGTGCTGTTTCGGCATAATTATGAATAAAGTACTCTTATATAATCACGCTAATGTTAGCCTCATACCTTAGCTCTTGATCGCTAGTTTTCTATCTCAGATTCATGTTAAAAAAGCATGTATGATTGATTTGGATTCTCGGGTAATCCTTTAACCATGTCCTGCTAGCATGAAATTTAAGCTTCACAAAATTGATTGGATTTTATTTATTTCGCAGTTAGTCAGTTAAAATAAACACACAGTATGACAAAAACATATACATAATGTATATTATTCAAATGTAAGGTTTTAAATTGTTAATTGCTATGGAAACAGTCCTAATTATTAATCACTCTGAAACCCATGATGGAAAGCAATATTCCCTCTAATTCTTCATGTGTCTGAGCAAACACACTTACTCCCTGAGCGGCGCCTTGGACCACTGTGAGCAACATCAGACGTGTGCACTGTGGGCACGCCAGTATCACATCTGTCCAAGTTGTATGCTTTGACAGAAATGACTGCTGTAATTTGATTATTTTGACAGATTACTTTTAATTAAGTGATTTAATCCACTTACAATTAAAGAGACAAAAATCTTCTTCATGACCTGTGGAGCAGGGGCGGACTCGGTGAAAAAAGTGGCTCGGAAGTGATATTTACTCCTGGGAGACCTATTTATTGCAGAGGGGTCTGGGGAAAAAATTATCTGAAAATAGGGGTAATTTCATGTACGTTTGTCTATTCATTTTATAGACTGTTATGATTATATCCTACTATATAATGCTTGATTCAATAGGTTTGTTATATAAACAGAGCTGAATATTGGTTTATATAGATTTTTTTATTCATTTCATGATCAGCGCCCATTTTATTTTAGTTCATGTAACCAAGTACTTTTGAGGCAATAAAAACTCTTTTAACTAGATAAATGAAAGATGGATGAGTTTATATCATAATGTGGAATCTTCCAGGCAAAGCAAGAACAACTTTATGAGAAAATCAGGTGAAGGACCCTCGAATAGAAAACTTCCATAGTGCAACTTTAAACATCAAAATGCCTCATTTCACCTGAGGAGCCTAATGTTCTGTGGGCCTATCACGGATGTATTGGGGCCTATAGCCTACTCTCTGTTTCAGAACCACTGCTTCAAACCAACTTTAACATACACAATACGAGTACTGCTTCAGATAGGCCTGGTATTTAAGGTCTATGGCCCGGCCCACGTTTAGACAGCTCTGAACTAGATACCGGACGGGACGGTCTTCAAATAAATAAACTGAACTGAACTAATCCCCCTGAAACTGTTCAGAGGGAGAAATGTTCCACACCAAAAACCGTGCTCACGCCTCTCGCATCGCGCTCAGCCTCATTCATAAAGTTTCACCTGCGTTGTTCTACTCACATGGTCAGCGTGTCCTGGGATCATAAATCCACCGGACGCAGAGCTCTCCTCCTCTCGTGCTCGGTCCTCTGTCACAGCGAGTGGTCACACGCTCCCACACACACCGCGCCCCGTATCACCACTCTGCAGCGGCCGCTTCTCTCTGCAGCGGCCGCTTGTCTCTCTCCAAGACAGGGGCGCTCCCGATTGAGGCCGTGCAAATCTGCCTGATCCTGCAGCATTTGACTCATCCGCCACAGACGGCGACACAGCTAAGGCATGGGCCGATGGGGTCCGGCGGCGCTGCTCGCCTCCCCTACAGCCCGGCCCTCAATGGCTCATTTTCAATTCAAGTTGGATTTTTATTTTGTGCGCAGTGAATATTTTCTGTGCGCCGAGAGCTTTGGAACAGTGTGCTCAGCTTAGAGGGAACATTGATGGTAAGGGTATTGAAATGTGTAGTGTTGTGTGTAAATTCTGAGTCCCTTCAATAAATAACACATAAAGTTAAAAGCTGTTAAGAGCATTTAAAGGTTCAGATTTTTGGAATTCCTGGGTTTATAAAATGTGAGTGAAAGATAATATGCACCTTTGTTAGAATATAGCAGCAGTAAGCCTCTATCCACCTTACTCCAGAAGCCCGTCTGAGGGCAGCCATGGATTGGTGAACACGGGGCTCGCGACCTCCATAGCAAATAAGTGGTTTTCAGGTCCAAGGAGTCTGTGCAGTGTTGGGTAAGATATCCATTGGTCACACGAACAATGGATATCTTACCCAAATCAATTGACTTTATTGCATATTTTACTGGAGAGACATTTCCCTCGTTCTCCATTTAAGGGAACAAAGTTCCTGCTCGACCCGAAGTGCCATTACAACAGAAGTGCTGATCCGTGACAAAAAGAGTCAAAAGTGGGCGGGGCGGAATAAGGTCAATATAGCTGCGTACTTCCTGTATCTGTGAAAGAACGGCAGACCATACCAAGATTCAAACACCTGTTTCAAACAGTTCAATACAATATTATATTGTTTTGTTATGTATTATTATTCCTCACTTTCCAAACGGATTCCTTGCATCCTACTACTTCACCACAATGAGTTTGTAAACGTTTTCATGGCTTGCAGAGTGGAGGTTTGCGATCATGGTACACTAACAACAACTAGCATGCCAACAGCGCACTTCCTGGTTCTCAAAACAATAAAGCGCTGTATAATTCTATGCAGACAGTGGCTCATTTTGAGCTTTTGTATCATCTACACGGATGGAAATCGGGTGCAGCCCCTTTAATGTTAAGTCCCACTTTACCTGTCATTGGAAACATGGACTGGTGTCTGTGTGGAATGGTTCCTAATCGTGTCTTTTGTGCTGGGCCCTTTACACTCATATATTGCGTCAGACTCCAATAGCCCGTTAGCCTGTCCTCCTGACCTTGGCGCCTCTCTCAGCCGCCTCCCTCACAGCTCTTTCGCATTGTCACATTCCTCACAAGGTGCCATTTACCTGTCTTTGTTTGCTCCTGTCTAGACCACGCAATTTGTCAGTCACTGGACGAGATGCCTTTTAGGGAATTTGAAATGGGCCTGGATTAGGGCTGGGTGATTAATCAAATTAATTTCATAAAATCGGGTCTTTGATAATCAAGGGCATCTGTGCTGTGTCGAGCCATGCGCACGGAGTAAATATATTAGCATCTTTTCACTCGTCTCCCTCACGACTATTTTCAAAGAAAGGATCAACTAAAGCCTAGCGCCGTTTTAGAGAGCCTTTATCACTTTATTCGAGCCTCGCGTTGCGTCTTGGAGGAACCTCGCAGATGTTTTCAAGATTCAATTCAATTTATTTTTGTAACACCCAAAATCACAACAGTAGTTGCCTCGAGGGGCTAGAAGATGAGTGCAACGAACAATCGGTCATGCTTTTGACAAGCCTTTTTGTACGTGACACTAGCATGTGCTTTGTGAGTGAACAGTGACACTGATCACAGTTTGTGTCTCGTCTCTTCTGAGAAAAAAAAGCGGTAGCCTCCCTCAGCCCTGCCCCTTTCCCCCTCGGTGTGTGTATCCATGGCGACGTGCGTGTATGTGTGGACACATGCAAACATAAAAACTTTTAGATAAGAAATGAGTTAACTTCTGACTGTGCAGATCTCCTTGTGAAGGTGTGAATTTAGCATTAGGGGTGCACCAATATATTGGCCCAGTATCAGTATTGGCCGATATTCATGTCATTGAGTAATATTGGTTACAGTCCAAAACCACCATCAGTCTGCGATGTTCCGCCGGCAGGAGGGGCGGGTGGGCGGGAGGGAGCTGGTGAAGTTGACAGAGGGTGGAGTTGATGTGGGCAGAGGTGGATGTTATGGTGAGCGTGTGGCAGAGGTTTAAACCAACGCTCATATCGGTCAGGAAAAACTTTATTGTACCCGAAAGGACTCAGTGCTGCAGGTTACAGTGCACACAACCACACACACGCACGTTAACACACGCACGTTAACACACGCATGTCGCGTACACACACACACACACACACACACACACGTACGTACGCACGTGCGCACACGCACAAAGTAACATTTGTCAAAGACGTACTATGAATTCAGATGCATTTTATTTAATCACATCTCAATTTAAGTTTGCACAATTACAAATTACAAAGGCTCCAGTTTTTTCAGTTTAGAGAATGCCCTCGGCAAAGAACTAAATATCCTGTCCTTTTTATGGACAAGATCTGTCAGATTTCAGTCTCCTCTCAAATGTTAATAACAGTTTAGTTTTTTCCCCAAAATCATGCAGCCCTAATTCAGGCCACTGTTTTGAAATGGATCTGCTTGTTCTGTCCAGTTCATGTCCCCATGGTAACCATGCGGTCATAAATGATTATTAATTTAAAGCTGAGTGAGGGATTTAAGGCCTCTGTTGTCCATTTGTCTGATTTGAGCTGGAGATGAAGAAACAAGAAGCAGAGGAGGCCGTTTGATTAAAGCTATTGTCAAGTCTGCATCTGATGTTTAAGGAGAAGAATGTCAGCAGTGTCAAATTTGAGTCATGAGGGCATTGTTTCATGCTTTTAAAAATATCCCTCTGTCATTGTGGTGGTTATTTTTGGTTGTCAGTGATTGTACAGAACTTTGAGCTTGTCACTTCTCGTCAGAGCTAAACTGTACTGACATAACAGATCACACACACGTATCGGCTTTATCAGACGGCCTCGCTATTCTTCACTGTCCTTTTCATCCCGTTTGTGACGCAGCCTCCAGATTCACAACACTATAAATGAAACATACTCAGGCTTTCGGAAAGTGTCTGCAAACTAGTCACAATTTAGAGTGAGCAGTATTGTCCAAAATTATTGTCTTTTAATGTTTGATTTTAGTGTTTTTATATCACCTAATATCACAACAAAGCTTGTGTGAGGAATCTTAACAGACATTTTTTATTTGAGGCAACAAATACAACAGATGAAACAGTCTAAGCTCCCTCCTCAATAAGGAATAACAAAGAGAGCCCATAATCAGACTGGGACTCAACCGGGACTCGACCGGGACAAGGCAGGACTAAGGCAGGACTAAACCAGGACTAGGCAGGAATGGACTGAGAGTACAAGTGACCAGTAAACTAGGACTGAGCCAGTACTTCTCAAAGTAGAACTGTAGAAGGAAATCAGGACGAAAGATGGCCTAAACTTGATTAGGTGCAGTGCCCTGCTCGAGGGGCGCAAGAAGTATTACATATTACGCATGAAGAAAGTGTTTTCAGCAAAAACTGCCAGCGTCAACACAGGGTTCATCTCTGCTCCACTCCTCCTGCTCTCTGTATGTAGTGTCTCTCTTCATGCCCCGGTCTCACACATGTTTGTCTCAGGTTTAGGATGAGCCATGGCTCTGGCCCCTGCCTGTCCCGTGTGCTCTGTCCCCCCTCCACGCCCCTCTGCCGCTCCGTTCTTGGTGGGTTCTGTCCCCCTGGGCTCATCTCTTCCATTTCTGAGTCTAATTAACTCCAACAAACTGACTCATTTTGCGGTATAAAGCCTGTCATTTCTGAATATGTTGCGCAGCAGTACGAGTCAGCCATGCGTAGAGAGCAGTCTGTGTGTGGTGTCGACCCGTGGCGAAGTGATCCACTGCGACTGCGTCTTCTCCGTGAAACGCCTCATTCACCGCAGTGAAGCATCAGCTCTCCTCTGTCCCACTGCAGACAGACGGATAACACTGATCCATCCACTGTCTGCAGCGGAGAGGAGGAGAGAGACGGAGGCAGCGGAGAGGAGGAGAGACGGAGGCAGCGGAGAGGAGGAGAGACAGATGGAGCAGAGAGGAGGAGAGACAGAGGACGGAGAGAGCAGAGAGGAGGGGAGACTGAGAGAGCAGAGAGGAGGAGAGACGTTAAGCGTTTGTATTGTCATGGGGGGTCTAAAGGGGGCGCACCACAAACAGATGGAGAAGCACGGCACTACAGGGTCATGTCCCTGATTTAGACCGATCTGCGTCTCTCAGCCGTGACACGACTTGTGTGCGTGGTGTGGTCATATTGTAACCAGGAAACATCACCGCTATGGCAACGGCAAATAAAGCCGTGTCAGGGGCCGACAGAACGAGGGGCACAGACGAGCTGGGTCTATGACACGGGGCAGCAGTTCAGGGTGAAGAATCTTTAAAACACAGAAACGGCTGATGCTACGCGTGCTAGCTTTGTTACCACGACTACAGTCTTTGTACTAAAGGATCTAAAAAGATCATGTCTGTGGTCTCACCTTTAGAGCTCATTTAAGGTTCTAACATTCGGTTGGATGGAAACTTCTTCCATGTCCTAAAGAACCTTGTCAGATGTTTAGAGACACATCACGACCTATCACAATCGTTACTATAGCAACGCTTCATTCAGTTTACACAAAAGATGATTTCTACTTTTTCAGCTCAGTGTTGTCTGTATGTTATTTTCACAAGCATCATCATTAGCTTATGTTTATAGCACTTTACTGGTCCATGTGGGTCAAGTGTGAATAACAGCACGACATTTCCTCTAGCGCCCCCTGTGTCACCTGGCGTTCATTGCAATGGTGCGTGGCGAGCATAGGAACCTTTTATTACTGTTTTGGACTTTTTGAGCACTTTTTCTGGATACTATTGAAGTACTGTGCTATTTATTTATTGTTGACCTTTTTTTTCTTTTCTTCATGCCAATATTGTTCAATAGTTTTAAAGTGCTCTTCAATATTATTTATGGTAATATTTCCTGTAGCAACACATTGATCATGTCATTCTGCATTTGTTCCGAACCAAACGGTCCATCGTGTCCTCCCTGAGCGGTCTCCCCACAGCTGCACTTTTCCCAGCCGCAGCAGCTCATAGAAGATGCACTCGTGTGAAGAGTATTCTTTGCCGCTGATGCAGTAGAAACAGTGGATTTTCTGGCATCATGTGTTTGATATGATGCGCTTCTATTTTTAGCTGCTTGCTCTGCTCTGCTCTGACTGTGAGCGCTGCAGCGGCTAAAAACGCACTCTTCTACACATGGATGTGGAGACAATACAGCAGGGCTATTCAACTTTATTTTCCAGAGGGCCAGATTTTCAGCGGGCCAAGGCTTCTGGGCCGGAGCTGCACAACATGTACTACAGTAACAACATTTTGGGTCGTACAAAATATCCTGAACACTGTGTCAATAAATTAAGTAGTTCATACAGCATAACGATTGACAAAATTGCAAAATTGCCCAACCAGAACTGAACCAGGACTAGACTAGAACAACTGGGCCGAAAGCAGAATCAAACAAGAACTAAACCAAGACCTAACCAGGTCTAAACTAGTGCTAAACCAGAAATAAATCATTAAACAAGATTTATTTTTTCAATACGTAAAATGGCTCGTGGGCCAGATTAAACTGCTTGGAGGGCCTGATTTGGCCCCTGGGCCTTATGTTGAATAGCCCTGCAATACAGGGTTCACTAAAGTTTTTTCAAACATGTTTTACAGAGTGACTAATACAGGGATTATCGGCCTTTCCGAATATGTTCAAGAGAAACTGGATTATTCATAATGGGATATATACTGTACTTCAGAGAAAAGACCATGGCTTTGAGGTGGGCACAATAGCATATCACAAAGCTTCAGGTCATCACAGTCAGAAGCTGAAAAAGGTTCATTGCCATTGTCAGCGAACAAGAACAAACTAGGAACTTCAGCAGTGAGGTGCAACATGAAACAACAATAATAATAATAGCAAAATATAGCCGCAAGCGGCAATGATCGGCCCTCGCCACGCCGCCGCACGCAACGCAAGAGGGGGCGATAACATGCCCCAATTTTCCTCCTTCTGTGTCACATTCTGTGTGTGGCGAATTTAGAATAAAAATAATGATAACTTTTGATGCCCCACTCGTGAAGATGAGTCTCGCCAAGTTTTAAGTTAATCGGGCTAACAGCCAAAAGTATGTATATATGGCGAGGTTTATGTCATCGCTAGGGCTACGCCGTAACAAATATGACTTAGGCCTCATTGACTTTTTTGATCAGGACACTAGAATGTAATTTCATGTCAAATTTCATAAAATTTAAAAAAACCTAAATATTTTGCTCCCCATATACAATTTTTTTTTTTCTCTGTAGGGGGCGCTATCACGCCAAATTAATTTGTTTCACTTCAAATAGGTTTAGGGCAAAAGGTTTAACAACTAATTCAAATTTGATGCAAATCGGACTTTGTATGTGCTAATACATGGCAACGATAAAACACACACTGTGAAACCATATCAAAATAATTTGGATAACTTTTGATGTCCCCCTCCTCAACACCATTTTCACCAAATTTCAGGTTTTTCGGGTTAACGCCCTAGGGGGAGTTTGTAAAAGTACATTTGGAAAAACTCCCGAGTCATGCTAAGCAAACTTTGGTCCAATATGGTTGACACTTGGTTGGGCCGACGGCATTGCAGTAATAATATTTTTGACTTCTCTTGTCACCATCTACCTGTGCGCCAAATTTCATCATTCTACGATCAGATTTTTTTTGGGCCATTTCCTATTTCTCAATACATTTTTTCAACATTTGGGGGCGCTCACGCACCAAATCTTTCGAATTTTGGAAAAAGGAGATCAGAGCCAGAATGTAGAGAGGCACGATTTTAAGAGGTGTGCAGATTTTCCTGACTTTCCGTCAATGTTCACTCGGTGAAAAATATGGGGGATGGTCCCGAGAAGAAGAAAGAAAAAGACAGAAAGAAAGAATATAATATTCCGATGCGAAAACAATGTTTCCTGTTCTTCAAATATCATACGCTATACATTTTCGGAAAGCGGGCAAATGAGTCATTAAAGAGGAAAACCCCACGAGCGACAGAACCGGCCTTCCTTTCTGTGCCAGTCTCTCACGCTTGTCTAACTTGTGTTCTCCTGCAGGTGTCGCTGAAGTGCAGAGCCACAGAAGCGGCCCAGGCTGTGTTCCAAAGCTACGAGGCCATCCTCAAGAACTGAAGACCACCCCTCAACTACCGCCACTCTCCTCTCCTGAAGAACCTGAAGACCAACAACCTCCACGACATCTGCGGCTCTTTTCCCTCCAACATTCCCAAACCTGAGCCCCCTCCAGCTCAGTCTTTCTCACCACTCTCTTCCTCAATCCCAGCTCCATTTAACCTGACCTCTTGATTAGGGTTCATGTCGGATCGGGCTCTGCGCTCGTGTGGGCGAGGCTGCGTTCTTGTTGTCCCTGCATGAGGCCTCTTTAATCTTCACTTACCTTTTCTCCACAAACTGGAGTCTAAATTTAGCAGGGAGGAAGACGACTGGCAAAGAGACTCTTGTAATGGTTTTAAGTTGGTTTAAATGGAGTCCCGGGTCGGCTGGGATCCGAGTGAGTGCAGTGTGCGTGGTAAATGTTGTGGTGTTTTAATTTCAGTTTTGCATTATCAAAGTTTTCTAGGGAAATGATTGTCCACTACGTCATTCTGTGTTTGATTTGTGTGTTTGTGTTCGAGTGTGTAGCAGTAGAGCCACTGCTCCATGGAAGGCCGTAACAGCTTGTAAGAATCTGCTCAAGTTTGTCATTAAAAGCTTTATTTGTCCACTGGTAAAAGGGCCTGTCAAATTAATAAAAAAAAAACTAGACTGCGGAATATTAAAGGTGTATGTTTTGGCCTGCTTCATGGTCAGTCTGGTGTGTCTTTACTGGACACACCCTTTTCATGTTACCGCAAAATGTTAAAATGTGTGAATTATAAATTGTGAAGTTGCTTTGCGGTTACAGAAGAGAAAACGAACATTTGGTGTGGGTTGTTCTGAAAATGTACATGGACAATATTTGCATCATTATTCATTTTCCCAAACGCCTGTGATATTTGTGCTGGTGGGAGTGGTTTATGAATACACAGGCTCATACTCTGTGTACTGCAGTTGGATGTTATGGGAGTAAAAGGCGTTAGGATCAAATTGAAACAAAAGTCACTGTTTTGAGTAATACTATGGCAGTAGTAACGCAGTATTGATCCCATACCATTGACATTTAAATGCATTGAAAGTCCTGCCTGGGAATCAGAATACTCGGAGTGAGTCTGGGCATTTGAATCAAACTGTCAGAACCGTGCAGATGTTGTGAAACAAAGGAGTTCCAAATCTGACCACATCAGTTTTATGCTTCGCTCGTTGATTCTGCAGAAATATGTGATGCGTTTCACTCCCTATATTTTTTTCCTTTCTGTGTTCCTTGTGAGCGGCCATGTTTGTTTTGACACAAACGGACCATGACTGTCCCTGATTGGCTTATCCACCTGTCAATCTGATCTAACAATACAAATAATAATGTAAACTACACTCCCAGTCTGTTAATGTTTTAGTTTTTTCTCATTATATTGTAGATTCTCACTGAAGGCATCAAAACCATCACGATGGCATGTTTTATATTTGAGTCGTTTCCCTCAGCTCAGCAGTGAAGTGAAAACTGTTCCTTCTGAGAGAAGGCCACGGCTTTGCAGCAAAGGAATCTCAATCTAAAATATAAACATAAACATTTAGGGTTTTTATCTTTTGTATATAAATCCATGAATCTTGCTTCATGTATTTGATGTCTTCAGTCCATATCTAGAATGGAAATAGTAGAAATCATGAACATTTCCAAACTGTTGATGGTAGTTCAGGAGCAGATGAAGATCAAATGTTGCTTATTAGTCTTTTTCAAAGTTCATTCAGATTCAATAAATCTTTGCAAACATCTCAATACTTTGTCAGTTTCAGTAAATGGATATTTTGGGATTAAACTGCCCATCATTAGTCTGAGCCTGCATTTAAAAAAAATATATATTTGAAGTATGCATAATGTATTTGTATATCGAAATGCAATATCGGACGGTTTCCTCAGATATCAGTTTTGGTCTGATTGAAAATGTTTGTTGTCCCAGTTTGTGTGTGCCCAGTTTCTGTTTATTTGGCCTTTTAAAGACGACGAGTAAAATTGGAAATAGAAAAGCAATTTCAGCATATTTCTGTGCACAGGCATTCAACAAATTATTTTATATTCCACATAAGCGAAAAGTGATGTGATGAAATGTACTAAATATTTCATCACGTATATAAACATGGTCTTGGCCACATTATTTAAAAACCTGATCGAACTATTCCTAATTTCACAGTCTTCTTGGGATCAGTTTGGGATTACATTTGTCTCCTTCACGTTCACCTAATAAACATTCCAAATCGACAGTTCAAAAAGGATCATTCATGTGTTTCTTAGTTCTCTGTGAAATCATGCCTTATTTGAAGCTGGAACGTCCTCCTGCTGTGGCTGTCTCTGCTGCCTCTTTATTACATGTTGAATCTGATGTTTTGGATGGAGTGGTTCTTTACTTTCTCGTGTGTGTATCATTTAAAAAGGACTATTAAAAGTTCTATATTCAACTCTAACTGAGAATGTCTTTCTTTTGTATTCCTTATACACACATCACACAGGCTTTCTGCTGTGTATTCAGTTTTCAAATAAGCAGAAGATACTATAATGGCAGGACAGAGTTGAAACATGTTGGATTGGTTGCAAACAGTGTTTTAGTTCAGTTCTGAGGTTAGGTGTAACATGGAGTGTTATGTTGACAAAAGTCATGCTGGATATTTCTTTTTAAAACGCCTCACTCCTATTGTCTGCAGAAAGCATCAGATTTATAGCAGATCTTGACTTCACTTTTGCCCAATTGCTCAGTTGTAACATGAGAAGCTGTATTTGTCCATCAATGGTGGAAATGTGAGAGTTGCAACAGCAAGTACATGAACAAAAGGAATAGATGAAAATGTATAAACATGTTTTCAGACAAGAAAACTACAAATAAAACGCAGTACAGTTAAAAAAGGATACAAAACCATAATGGATAATAAATGACAAACATGTTAAAGAACATAGTTTTCTTATTTTTGAAATGTCACTTTTTGTTTTCTTCTAACGACAAAAAAAAACTGAGATCAATGATCGACTTTGTTGTCGTGTCATCTGACCTCCGGCCGCGTGTCTTGGACACTCGGGTAAAGAGAGGGGCGGAGCTGTCAACCGATCACCACCTGGTGGTGAGTTGGATCCGCTGGCGGGCGGAGGAAGCCGGTCAGACTTGGCAGGCCCAAGCGTATTGTGAGGGTCTGTTGGGACGTCTGGCGGAGCCCGCTGTCAGCAGGGTCTTCAATTCACACCTCCGGAAGAGCTTCTCCCAATCCCGGGGAGGCTGGGGACATTGAGTCCGAGTGGACCATGTTCTCGACCTCCATTGTCAATGCGGCTGCTCGGAGCTGTGGTCGCAAGGTCTCAGGTGCCTGTCGCCTGCGGCAACCCCCGAACAGTTGGTGGACACCGGAAGTAAGGGGATGCCGTCAGGCGGAAGAAGGAGGCCTATCAGGCTCTCTGGCTTGTGGGACTCCTGAGGCCGTTGACGGTATCGGCGGGCCAGGCGTGCCGCAGCTCGTGCTGTCGCAGAGGCAAAAACCGCGGCTGGGAGGAGTTCGGGAGGCCATGGAGGAGGACTATCGGAAATTCTGGCAAACCGTCCGGCCCCTCAGGAGGGGAAGCAGTGTTCACCAACACCGTTTACGGTGCGGGTGGGACCTGCTGACCTCGACTGGGGATGTCGTCGGAGGGGTGAAGGAGTACTTTGAGGACTCCTAAATCCCACTGTAACGTCTTTCCGAAGAGGAAGTAGAGACTGGGGACTCGGAGGCTGACTCATCCATCACCCAAGCCGAAGTCACTGAGGTTGTTGGCAAACTCCTCGGTGGCAGAGCTCCGGGGGTGGATGAGATACGCCCCGAGTACTAAAGTCTCTGGATGTTGCAGGACTGTCTTGGTTGACACGCCTCTGCAACATCGCGTGGCGGTCAGGGACGGTGCCTCTGGACTGGCAGACCGGGGTGGTGGTCCCTCTGCTTCAAGAAGGGGGACCGGAGGGTGTGCTCCAACTATAGAGGGATCACACTCCTCAGCCTCCCTGGTAAGTCTACTCCAGGTACTGGAGAGGAGAATCCGACCGATAGTCGAACCTCGGATTCAGGAGGAGCAAGTGGTTTTCGTCTGGCCGTGGAACACTGGACCAGCTCTATACTCTCCATCGGGTGCTTGAGGGTTCATGGGAGTTTGCCCAACCAGTCCCAATGTGCTTTGTGGATCTGGAGAAGGCTTTCGACCTGTCCCACGGGGTGCCCTTTGGGGGGTGCTGGCGGGAGTACGGGGTCCGGGGCCCTTTGTCAGGGCTGTCCGGTCCCTGTATGACCGGAGCAGGAGCTGTGTTCGCATTGCCGGCAGTAAGTCAGATCTGTTCCCAGTGCGTGTTGGACTCCGCCAGGGCTGCCCTTTGTCACCGGTTCTGTTCATTGTTTTTATGGACTGAATTTCTAGGCGCAGTCAGGGGTCGGAGGGGGTCCGGTTTGGAGAGCACAGTATGATGTTGTCCTGATGGCTCCATCGAACCCAGACCTGCAACAGGCACTGAGACGGTTTGCAGCCGAGTGTGAAGCAGCTTTTGAGGATCAGCACCTCCAAATCCGAGGCCATGGTTTCTCATCCGGAAAAAGGGGGCTTGCCCTCTCCGGTGGGTGGGGAGTCACGAGTGAGGGAAGGATGGAACGTGAGATCGGTGCAGTGTTTGCAGTGATGACATTTTTTTTTTTTATCTAATACAATACTTAAATCTAAATCAAAAGATTGAAACTATTCAAATAAAGGTTTTTCCCTGGATTTGCTAACTTTTCCAGATTCTCCCAATTTCCATTCCCAACTGGATATTTGTTGAATGGAATAAAACAATCTCAAGATTTGTATGGTAAGGCAAAAACAATGAGAAGAAGGTGACTGGGGTTTACCTCATTGCGAATTACTTACTTTAAAAGTGCTCACTATTCACAAAGAAACTGTAGCTGTTGGAGAAACTGTGATTGCCATGTGGTCCATCATTACCATATGTTCTGTCCTTTTGCTCAGAATATATTGGACTGGAGAGTAATAAAACATTATGAACTATCTTTGCCACAGGAATTTCACTGGACATCAGAATGTATCTGGGCCTTACAATTCTAAAATGGATGACAAAAACTGAGCCCAACAATCAAAGAATCGACTGACATAGTACCAAAGAGCAGTAGAACAATGGGAAAAAATGACATTCAGACTTAATTTGCAAATGGAGATGTTTGATTGAGTTTGGACAAAGTGGGACTTAGTTGCCCATCAAGGCGACCTCTGTGATTTTGGGCGGGACAAAAATAAATTGAATTTAATCTATATGTCATTTTTATTTAATTTGTTCTGTACCACCTGTATTTTTGTTTTTTGTATATGTACTGCAAATGGATACAAGAGGCTAGTGACATTAGGAAGCAGATGCACAGGCAATGTGCAGAGATGAGGAAGCATTTACCTTGACTCACAACTGGGGTTCACTTCTCCAGAGACAACACACACGGCAGTGTGGTCCGTCTGACAGATCTGCCACAAAACTGAGCATGCCTGGGAACAACAGCAGATCAGAGACATGTCACACAGTCAGACCAAAGCTTAAGTGCTTCCACCCAAACATCTGATAAATAAAGCTCATATTATATATATATATATATATATATATATATATATATATATATATATATATATATATATGTGTGTGTGTATATGTGTGTGTGTATATATATGTATTTGTATGTGTGTATATATATATATATATACATATCCCAAAATAGAGCCCAAAGGCTCATTCAGTGTTGTGACTGGCCAAACCAAGACAATATCAGACCCAGAATCAGAAAAGTTTTATTGCCAAAGTCAGTGAAAAAAAAATCACAAACAAGGAACTTGCTTCGGCAGTAAGGTTCAACACACTGAATTATAATACTAGTAAGACTGAAAACTATGATAAAATAAGCACGCTAAATAAAATATGTTTTAAGGCTTCAATACAAAATATATAAAGTGTTCATAAGTCCAAAAATGGACGGAAAGAAACTGAAGTGAGAGGTGGACCATAGCCTCCTTCCCAAGCTCAGATAGTCCATGTCCAGGGTAAGACGGGGCAGCTGTGATCCGACCTGCTGCACCCGTAGTCCTGGAGACGCACAGGTCCTGGAGATGATCACCTTCCGTGCAGTGCTCTGTTAGTCCCAACAATAGATCAAATTAAACAATACATTTAAGAAAAGGCACCAGTGGAAGTAGAGGTTGTAGAGTAGAGTTAAAGGTGCACTATAACTGCTCTTCTTGTCTTCATGTTTGCCTGGAATATTCCACAGTATGGCATTAAATTTACCTCCTTGGAGAAGAGCAGGTGAGAACAAGAAGAAGTTACAGCTCAGACTAGCTGAGAGGGCACCCTTCTCAAAGTAAAACTTAAGTGTTTAAGATGAAAGTGTTTTTGGTTACACGGATGTACTCTTATTTTAAAAGCTATACATTTAGAAAACAAAAAAATCAAACGCCGTCTTTTTTGGGGTCCAGTTGAAGTACAAAAACAACAACTCAGCTTTCAAATATCTTTTTTATTTGTTTGAAAATGATCAGGGCATTAAGTCCAAGGCTACTCCAGACCTCTTATTTCACACAAATAATTACACTTTCTGTGCTTTTCATACATCCATTCGCAGCCTCTCCATGGAACCCTGTTACTGCCTCCCCAGAGCTCCTTAATGGCACACTGACTCATTAATCGTCTTCCCAGAAGCTGCTCAGTGTCAGGTGTAGTCTACTTCCACCAGCGGGATGGCCATGTTTCCTCTGAAAACCAATCAATCCATGAAATCAATGCAGATTATCTCCAAAAGGGGGCATCGTGAGACAGTTGGCCCCTGTGCTGTCATCCCGGTGATAAAGTCATCCTCCAGCTCCACTCTCATTATAAATTCATAGTGTTTGAGCGCAGAGAAATGCCAGTTCGTTCGGTTAGGGATGAATCAGGGATCACACAGATTTGACATTAACACAGTTTTGATGATGGAAATGGGTTTGTTTTGTATTATGTTTGTGAAGGTCTTGGTTTAACAAAGAAACGCTGTTGTTGAAACGTATTCTTGGAAAATAGTGACATATTGCAGAATATTATGTCCTATAATATAGGTGATATATATAATATAATGATATAGGACCTATATCATTGATCATTGAATGCATCACAAAACCGGGATATTATGGTGAGAACCGTGCACACTGGACGCAGTGACTGATTGTTGGTCGGATCATTTTAACGACGGGAATACCGTGGCAACACGCACATTTCACGGAGGAAAAACAAGACACCCCTCGGTAACTTTGACCGGTTCAAACTGACACACAGTTATTTATTAAACGTAAATTCCGGTGTTGGCACTTTCAGGTAAAGAGCACATATCTGTAATAGAGCAGTATAGATATTATAGGGCAACACCCCCATTTGCTCTTAACACTGTACACTTCATATTTACATGAACAAATGCACCTTCATAAATATTACACTGTTTACATTTACACTCCAAAAAGAAAACTTGTAAACCTGTCCATATTTTACAATAGCTTGTTGACGGATTTAGTCTAAATGTCTGCACCATGTCTGCTGTAGCACAATGCTCACAATTTTCTTGTTGTTGAGCGCAGACCTGATGAAATTGTACTTGTCAATATGCTTACACCTCTGGCGGTTTATGGGATTTTTGATAATGCTATTGGACTCTGATTATCGCCTACAAAAGAACTGGTGAGTATTGATGTTCACTGTCCATTCCTGCAAGTAGTTGTGTGAGGTAGAAACTCTCCTGAATGGTGGTTGCCATGGCCATGGACTCCACTCACGTGTTGACAGAGCTACTGTTGCAGACCTCGTAACACAGGTCTTTGTTCAATGTACCTTTGAAATATCTCAGCACATGTTTTGCTGCTGTTTGGTGATGCTCTTTTGGATTTGACAAATACTGAGAAAGTTTGCTTACAATCCAGTTTATATCTGTCAAGTCATCGAATAGATCAAGCTTCCCGCTGGGTCACGATACCTTGCTGCATCTACGGACTCACCATCAGCTTCAAAGGCGTAGAACGTGGCTTAGAGTCTGACATGTTAAACCTTTCCAGTATCTTTGTAACATACCTTGTCTGGTTCAGTTTTATCTCTGTGTCTTGGGTATAGTCAATACCAAGGAAATGTTTAAGCTCACCAATATCTTTCATCTTAAACATTTCACTTTTCACTGTCTCACATTTTTGAGTTAGTAGTAGTGGTAGAGTTGTTAGTAGCAATGATAACATCATCAACCCAAATGATCAGAATAACTCATTCTCTCCTTTTGTGTTTGACTGTTGTAAACTCTGTGATCTATAGGATTTTGTACAAAGCCTCTTTCACATGGAAGATCTTCTTCTAGTTTCTCCCAGACTGTTTCAAACCATATAAAGTTGTGTTAAGTTTGCAAACTAACTTTTTACCTGTGTCAATATGTTTACATGATTAATTTAACAATTCATAATAACTCACTGAATACGTATACATGTTTTGGACATTTGGGGGCGCACTACTGCTACCTTGTTGTTTTGCTCATGTAATACATGTGAAGAAGTGTTCTGCGTTTGAACTTTGTAAATAAAGAGAGATAGCTGGTGCTGCGATGACATCAGTGTTGTCCTACGCGTAAAACAGACTCATGCAGTCATTATGTATCGTAGAGATTAAATTAAGAATCAAGGAACTGAACGAAAACTAAGATAAGCCTCTACATCAAGTAAAACGACCAGGCTCAACTAGAGCCCGAGCCTTGGAGGAGCTCAGCATTGGCCGAACAACTTCAACAAGAAAGAAAACTACGAGCTGGTAGCTTGTGAATATGATACGGTTAAGAGAAGAAATATGAGACAACAGGAATGTTGTCGTGTTTGTTAGACGGCACTCAAGAAGAAAGTAATGCACGCGTTGTACCATAGACTACTTTATTTGAACTTCTGTTGATTCCCTTTGAACATTTCGAGCTAAACTGATCCAAAATGGAGGACGCCGAGACACAAGAAACAAGAGAGAAAGAAAATTAGTGCCGAGTCGAGGTTGCCCATAAGAGGGTCCCAAAGTACATGAAAAAAAGGTTGGAAGACGCACTGCATAGACAAATGAACACAAGAAGAGCAAAGCTTGCTCAATAAGTACAATGATGAAAAAGAATGCAGATCCTTGAGTTGATGAAAATTTAAATGAGTTTTCAAAACGTATGAATGACTTTGATCAGTCAAATGAAAATGTACTTCAACTGTTTTGTGAAGAAGAAAAGGAAGCTGATCAGACATACTGGTTCCTACATAAAAAAGACCAGTACAACAGTTTCACCATGGAAGCTGAAAACTGGACTATTTTAACAAGACAGCAGAGACAGAACCACGTGGATCCAGATGACTAGTGGACCAGGAAGCGGCGACCGGGATCCTGTGTGTCCAGGACCAGAGCCAGCCAGTGCAGTAAAGGCCAAGAAAGAGTAGCTAGAAATGGAAACCCAGATTGCTGCTTCAACGACAAAGATAAAGGTGTTGGAGGAATGTGAGTATGACGAAAGTGAAAACAGAAGTGTAACGAGCCAATGTGAAAACTCAGCTAGAGGTTACCAGAAGATCAGGCTTTCCTCTGTTGTGACTAATAATGAACAGCCAAATGCTCACAGCTTGAATAGACCTCAAACTGTTAATCAGGAGATACTGTGTGCTGTGAAAAAAACGCACACACCGGCAGATTGTCAGAAAATAAGAAAACTGCCTCAAAAGGAAAGAATAGAGTTTCTTAAGGGAAAAGGACTCTTGTGTTTGACCCAAGGACATTTGAGTAATGACTGTAAGAAGCCAATTCAGTGCGACTATTGTTCCAAGAGGCCTCCAAATATGCTTCATTACGTCAAGACAGTGGATGTAGCAGTAGAGGACAAACTCAACAATGATACTGAAAACATTGAAGTCACAAGCCCTATTCCAATCACAGGTGGTACATGTGATGCTACTGGGGCCGGTAGTAGCAGTAGTTTGCCAGTTCATGTTAAGCTTAAGAAAAACGACAAAACTATAGACACTTTTGCATTTTTGGACAATGGCAGTGAAGCAACTTTCTGCTCAGAGAAACTCACGAGACAAAGTGGCATAGAAGGAAAGAAAACTCAAATCCTTCTTCACACTATGGGTCCAAAAAAGTTAAAGCCTAGTTATATAGTTACAGGCTTAGAAGTGTACAAGTGTACAAGTGGACATGTACATTGATTTACCTGACACGTACACTCACAAGGACATCCCAATTTCTAAAGAGAGCATTCCTATGCAACTAGACTTGTGTCTAGAAAAGTGGCCACATTTTCTGTGGTGTTTGCTGGTGTAAAACTGCCAGTAGTAGATGCAGATGTTGGACCTTTGATTGGAGCAAATGCTTACAAGGCAATGGAACCATGGGAAATCATCCACAGCATAGATGATGGTCCCTATGCAGTTAAAGCAATCTTAGGCTGGATAATAAATGGCCCATTGAAAAGGAATGACTGACACTAACCAAAGTGCTTCAGTAAATCGCATTTCAATATCAGAAATAGAAACCCTGTGTTTGAAATGAAATGTCATGAAATGTCCCCCGAGGATTTACAATTCATGGACTTTGTCAAAGACACTGTTAAAAAAGTTGACGGTCCTTATTGTGTGTGCCTACCTCGAAAGAACAAACCTGTCAAACGACCAAACAATCGCTCAGTTGTTGTGCAGAGAGCAGAAAGCCTTAAAAGAAAAAAGCTCAAAAGCAATGACTTACACAAAGAGTACAAGGCATTCATGGCTGACCTAATAGACAAAAGATACGCTGTGCCTGTGCCACACAAACAACTTGATTGTGACGATGGACGAGTAAGGTACATACCTCATCACGGGGTGTCCCACCCACAGAAAAGAAAGCGTTGTGTTGTTTTCGATTGTACCGTCTCATATCAGGGCAGATCGCTGAACCAGGAACTCTTGCAAGGTCTTGATTGGACAGACACACTAAAATGAGTTCTAACTCAATTCAGACATGACCACATTGCCTTAACGTCAGACATAGAGGCCATGTATCATCAGGTTAAGGTACAGCCAGAGGACACCAACATGCTACGCTTTCTCTGGTGGCCTGAAGGAAACTTGGATGAATTCTTGCAGGAGTTTAAAATGATTGCGTATTTGTTTGGTGCAACATTTTAACCCAGTTGCGGTAATTTTGCCTTAAGGAAATCTTCAGAAGGCGCTACAGATGAAGTGGCACCCATGGCTGTGATTGCAGTGCAGAATAACTTATATGTAGACGGCTGTCTCTTGTCAGTGTCAAATGAAAGCGATGCCTGTACCATGGTAAGAGAACTGACAGAACTTTGCGAAAATTGAGTCTTTCGTCTTACAAAATGGAACAGCAACAGCAGAGTTGTTTTGGCCTCCATACCGGAAACAGAAAGAGCATCTGAGGTCATTAGATCTCTGTCATGACAATCTACTGGATGAACGAGTTTTAGGAGTAAACTGGTGTTTTGAAACAGACTCATTTAAAAGATCAAGATCAATACAAAACCAATGGAACAAACCAGGCGTGGCATTTTGTAATTTGTGAATTCAATCTATAATCCCTTAGGGTTTCTGTTCCCAGTTATTCTCCTAGCAAAAATGATCTTGCAAGAACTGTGTGGAAAGAAATTCTCTTGGAATGAGGACATACCTGATAAAGATAAATGGCCCACACCAGAGGTGGAGTGAGGGTGCTGACAGAGAACCTGCTGCACGCTCTGAGGCATTGGACTGGGCCTGGACAGGGTCCTGAACAGATAGTTAGAGAAGACAGGAATGAGAGAAGAATTCCTGATCCATCAGCCAGAGACCGAGCTAATGTTTCAACATCAGCAGCACCACAATCACAGCCTCCACCAAAGGATTTATTAGCAGCCACTCCACCACCACCAGCAAAGAATTCAACTCCAGCTGCTCCATGATCACCTCCACCATCTCCACCGCCTCCAGCGAAGGACTCATCTGCAGCAGCACCACAACAATCTTCACCACGGCTAGCGCAGGAGTCATTTCAGTTCTTCCCTGCACAGTCCTCATCAGAGGCCTTGGACCCATCTGTGACAGGCCCGGCAGCATCCCTGCCATCGCCACTGCCCTCAGAGCAGCCCTGGATCCCCCCCATGCAACATCTACTCCCACTACAGATTCCTCACTCTCCTTTCCCTCTCCACCCTCACCCAGGGGCCTTCCCAGCCATCTTGAACATCTGATCAAATCAGGCATTAAGATGGCTCCACTCACACCTAATGTAGCAAGATCAAGATTCTTTTTTGATTTTCTGATTCTGATTCTGAAGATTTCTGATATAAACAATGATGAACTCTCCCCTGACTGTTGCTACACAGACAAAAATCGCCCCACCTAAACCCCCCCGCCTTTCACCTGGTCCCAAACTCTCACCGGCTCCTGTTACACCAACAAAAGTCCCCCCACCTATCCCCCCTCGCCTTTCACCTGGTATCTCCCATAGCTAGGGTGCACTGGGTCTCAGCGTTGCCGGGACTTATAGTCATATTAAAAATAAAACACCCCGCGGGCCCTGTATAAAAACAGCCTCCCTAGTGCTATTTCTGTTGTAACATCACACAGATGGGGAAACAAATGCGAGGTCAGACTGCCCAATCTGGAGAATTTTTGATTCATATTCCTGTAAAAAAGATAACGCCCTCTCTCACTGAAACTAGTCTGAAACTTGCTGTGCTAAATGTCAGATCCTTATGTACAAATCATTCTTAATTATAATTTAATTCTTCTTATAATCTTGATTTTATGTTTTTAACTGAGACATGGCTTGAAAAAACAAGGAAATTTAGTTCTAATAGAATCTGCTCCACCCAACTTTATGTTTGAATCTGAAACACGAGAAAACAAAAAGGGAGGAGGTGTGTGTGCTTTTGTTAGAGATGAAATAGTTCCCCACAGGTTGTCCTTTTGGGTGTTTTCAACATTTGAGTACGTATCCTTTAAAATTGAGCTAAAACAGTCTCCATCCATTCTCTTCATTGTTTTATATAAGCCTCCGCAGCACTGAAAAGTTTTATTGATGCCGCAGTACTGAGTAATTACCGACCCATCTCTAATCTGCCATTTTGGGGCAAAATCCTTGAAAAGGTTGTTTACCAAAGCTCAATGATTTCCTTTAATAAACAACTCATTTGATGTTTTCCGTCAGGTTTTAGACCTCATCACAGCACTGAGACTGCTCTTGTCAAGGTGACAATGACAAAATGGAAAAGCCTCAGTCTTAATTCTGTTAGATCTGAGTGCTGCTTTTGACACTGTCGATCATGGGACCCTCTTACAGAGACTGGAGAACTGGGTGGGCATCACTGGCACTGTCCTAAACTGGTTAAAGTCCTATCTGGATGGCAGGAAGTACTTTGTCGAAATTGGTAACTGTGTCTCAGACCAGATGCCTCCTGACCTGTGGGGTGCCCAAGGGTCAATCCTGGACCCCTTCTGTTCAACCTCTACATGCTCCCGTTAGGTCAGTGATCGCAGAGAGAATGTGTCCTATCACAATTATGCAGACGACACTCAAATCTATGTTTCACTGACGGCAGGTGAATATGGACCAGTGGATTCACTCTGTCACTGATCCAACAGATCAGTGTGTGGATGCAAAACAACTTTCTCCAGGAACTCAGACAAGACTGAAATCATCGTCTTTGGCCCACAGAAACAAAGAGAAAGCGTTAGCAGTCACTCCAGAGTCTCGCTCTAAAACCTACAAATAAAGTTAGAAATCTGGGGGTAATAATGGACTCAGACTTGAATTTTAACAGCCACGTCAGATCAATCACTCAGCAGCTTTTACCATCTAAAAAACATTGCAAAATCTAAAGTATAGTGTCTAAACCAGACCTGGAGAGACTTTCCATGGTTTGTTCTCTAGTAGATTAGAACTACTGTACGGCCTGCTCACGTGCCTCGCCGAACGAGCTGTAAAACAGCTGCAGTACATCCAGAACGGCGCTGCTCGGGTCCTGACTAGAACAGGAAGTACGATCACATTAGTCCTGTGCTCAGGTCTCTGCACTGGGCTCCCTGTGGCTCAGAGAATAGACTTCAAAGCAGCTCTGCTTGTATAAAGGTCTCTCCATGGCCTAGCACCAAAGTACATCTCGGACATGTTAGTGCCATATGAACCATCTCGGACTCTGAGGACCTCAGGGACCGGCCTCCTGCTGGTGCCCAGAGTCAGGACTAAACATGCACTCTTCTCTTTTATGTCTTGAACTATTTGACGGATAGCCTGAAAATGGCACTTTTAAATTAAGATTTTGTGATTTCTGTCTTGTCTTTGGGATTTTAATTCCTGTTGTGTGAAGCACTTTGAATGGCCTTGTGTACAAATTGTACTCTACAAATAAACTTGCCTTGCCTGTAGAATTCGCTCGGAAGTTACACGCATGTATATCGGACCTTACAAAGCTTGAAGGATTTACAGTTAACAGGTGTTTCAAGCTAGTCAAATTTGGCAATGTCACATCTGCACAAGTGCATCATTTCGCAGATGGGTGGGTACGGTTTGGTTACATACCTTCATCTTACTAACGAAAAAGGCTATAAAAATGGACAAACTAATGAGAAACAAATGCCTTTGAAAGAATTAGTATTCTGGACTGATAGTACTACAGTGCTAAGGTACATTACAAATGACGCAAACAGAGTGTCACTTATCAGAGATCATTCCAATGTCAGTCAGTGGAGATACTGTATGTGAACTTTGAGTTGAACCCTACGGACCATGCATCGAGGGGAATGAAACATGTGTTTTCCTTTCAAACAAATCTTGGATTCATGGAGTGAAGACAGTAAACTTTGGCCCGTGTCACCAATAATATCAAAGGACATTTGCAATGATGCTGAGGTGAAGGTTATGAGTGTTAATATTGACCCTTGTCCAATCAGTAAACTTATTAGTCACTACTTAAGACTGGCAAAGACTAAAGAAGGCTATTGCTTGGATGCTGAGACTAAAACAGCTTCTTCAAGAAAAAACTCGAGAAAAGCTTTGTCACAAGTTAGTGTTAGGAACAAGACTGGAGGACCCAAAAAGGCAGAATCAAAGTTTATTTTGACAGAAAACAAAATAGTTTTGGAATGGGGAGTTGATTCCGGGAGGGACTGAGTGGCTCCAGCGGCACAGCAGAGGAGTATGTGGGGGCATGCCGATGGGTGGGCCGGAGTAGACAGGAACAGGAGCTGGTCGCATGAGAGGCACTGGAGCAAACGGGAAAACAAATGCAGGTAAGAATCTAAAATGACAAAATGGCAAATTGGAAAAGTAGCCTGAGCGAATATGCACCACACAACATGACGGAACAATCTGGTTGTGGAGTAGTAGGTGGTGATTGGAGATGGGTTGCAGGTGTGGAGCTCAGCAGGAGGAGGGAATGAAGGATCCACCCAGGAACTGACAAATAAGGAAAAAACAAGGGGAGGAGGGGGAGCAGGGGGAGGAAGAGGAAGGAGGAAGGAGCAGCGGGGAAGGATCATGACAGTTAGTGATAATCAGTGTCAAAAGAAAAATGTCACGAACAAAATGCAAAGGTTTGAGTCGAACTAGATTGAAAGTTATTTGACAGTTGCAGAACTGGAAAATTCTGAGATTGAGATTGTGAAGTTTTGTCAAAGTCAAAGCTACAAAAATGAGACACAAACTTTGCAAAAGGGTGAAAAGGTTAAACGAACAAGTCATATTGTCAAACTAGATCCCGTATAGGACAATGGTGTTTTAAGAGGAAGGTTACATCAATCTGCATTACCATCCAGTGTGAAACATCCTGTAATACTTCATCAGACCACTATGTGTCCACTTTGATGATGTTCACAAACAAACAGGGCACAGAGATAGAAATGTAATGTTATCCAAACTGAGAGAAAAATATTGGATTCCAAAGGCTGATGCAACTCTCAGAAAAATATTGTTGTCAGGTGAACAGAGAATGGCTAACTTGCCACATGGCAGACTTGTTCCAGACAGCACCCCGAATCTCTCTGTCAAAAAGGTATCACATGGATGTTCAATTCACCAGCTGGGTCTCACTTTGGTGGGATTTGGGAAAGACAGATACGTTATGTAAGAAGAATCCTTACCCATTGTCAATGGATTGAGTGTCTAATGATCCAAACGACATTGAAGCATTGACTCCAAATCACTTGCTTCTCCTGAAAAGGAAACCAGTATTTCCACCTGTTGTGTTTCAGAAAGAGGACCCATACTCAAGGAGACGCTGGCTTCAGGTCCAATACCTGCCAGATATTTTTTGGAAACGTTGGACCAAAGCGTATCTCTCACTTATGCAAGAGAGAAAACATTGTTTAATGGAAAGGAATTTCAATATGTATACATGTTTTGGACATTTGGAGGCGCACTACTGCTACCGTGTTGTTTTGCTCATGTAATACATGTGAAGAAGTGTTCTGCGTTTGAACTTTGTAAATAAATAGAGATAGCTGGAGCAACACGGCCGTTTTACCGTGCTGCGATGCCAGTGTTGTCCTACGTGTGAAACAGGCTCATGCAGTCATTATTTATCTAAGAGGTTCAATTAAGAATCAAGGAACTGAACGCTCAAACCCTTCCGGTTGATCCATATAGGCCCTATGAACATGTTTTATTCTGTTTTTATTCTGTTTTTTCCCCCCTGCGGTAGCCCCTCCAGGCAACTACTGTTGCGATTTTGGGCGTTACAAAAATAAGTTGAATTGAAATTGAATATACACCTCACAGTCGATTGGAACATGCAAATAAGCAGTTTTTACATCCATTTGGTGAAGTTTTAAGTTGTATTGTACTGCCATTTGCATCAAACAGCATACTGACCACAGTTGGAGAAAATATCTCCTTATAGTCAATCCCTACTACTTGGCTGTAGCCTTTAGCAACGTACTTTAAAAGTCTCAGTACTTTCTGCATCCTCTTTTACTGCAAATACCCAACGCCCCCCCACTGCATTTTTAGCTTCTGACAGTGTGGTCAGCGAGTATGTGTTGTTTTCTTTCAGAGATCTCATTTTGTCTTTCATGGCATTGGTCCATAACTTTGACTTTGGGGAGTGCACAGCGTCTTCAAACGTCCGTGGCACAACACACATCACCCTGCAACAGTAATCAATGTTTGTTAAGGTTTGGTCAACTTCTTCGCGTGTCTCATTACTTTCACTCTGTTTGTCTTGTTCTTGTTCTGCAGGTTCACAGTCATTTGCACTGTTGTCATGACTTTCAGTGTTAGGCTCCTGTGCCTCACTTTGACTTCCATCGTTTGTCTCGTCTTGTGCAGTGGGGTGCTGAAACAATCCCACTGGTAGATCATAAGCATTGTCGTCATCTTGAGTTGTCTGGATGTGGCCCTCAACTACACTCTTGAGGAACTTGACTAGCCTGTGTTTTAAAACTCCTATGTCACATCTTGAGTTTAGCTTATTTTTGCCTTGTCGATAACTGTAACAAACAAACAAAATGTCTGGCTTCTTCCCTGTCAGCATGTAATAAGGGGTCTGACCTCTGCGCTTGTTATAACACCTATTGCGAATCACTGCGACTGTTATAACAGCATATGTGCAGAGTTTCTTTGGCAGATTACTTTCAAGTAGCATGCACTGAGCTATCTCAAAAAGTGTTCTCCATTTTCGCTCGGCTGTTCCGTTTTGGTGGAGTGAATATGGTGCTGAGGTCTCATGTCTTATTGCATTCTTACTGAGTAAAGACTGGAACTGTCCATTATCTGACCTGATACGTTTAACTTTTCCATAAGGTGTGACATCTGCAATGAATGTTTCAGTTGCCTCAACTGTGTCACTTTTCGCCTTTTAAGAAGCACACAAATGTTGTCCCAAAGAAGTCGTCAGTAAATGCCAGCGTGTACCTAAAACCATCTTTAGCTTCTGGTTCTATTGGTCCAGCTATGTCGGTGTGGACTAGCTCTAACACTGCCTTTGTGTCAGGCTTTCTATTTTGGATTTGAATAAACTTTCCTTTTACACTTCACATTCTGATCTAGATTCTACCTTTGATTTTCATGCCCTCAGTGACTTTTTCTAACTTTGCCAAATCTTCGTAGCTACTGCCACGTTCCAACATCATGACACTTGTGACGTTCATCTTCAACAGCATTCTCATTGTTAACAGTATTTAGATAATACAACCGTCCATATTATTTTATGTCAAACTTTGTACCGTCTTTATGGAATAGCTGGTTACCTCCCTTCTTGAAGGTGATTGACAGTTGCTGCCTGGACTGAGAGGATGTCCTGCCTTTACTCTGCGCCCCTCGTCGTCTTGCAGGTAGATCTCTGCCATTCAGAGAAACTCTTTTGTAATGTTCTAACCTTTTGTGAAAATTATTTAATTGTAATTTTGTATTAAACATTTGAAAGGGTCTTAACAGTCCAGTGTTTTAAAGGTATGCTTTTATCTTTGATTTTATAATGAATGTAATGAAACTGTTGATTTTTTTGTTGACTCATTTTACTCCGTATTATTTAATAGTCGTGCAGTTGGTGGAGGTCTGCAGGTAGCTGGGGAGGATTGGGGCTCACTTGGGTGACTTTATGTATAGTTATTGGTGATGGTGGCACTTGTTGGGTGTTTTCTGTTATGGAAATGGTTTGTTTGTTTTTAATCTTGTTTCTTTGTCACTAGTAGCATGCCTCTCTCTATATGTATCCAAGATGGCGCCGCACACGGATGCCCTGGCTTTTTGGTGCTCTTTGTTTTGTCTGTTTTTGTTCGTAAATTGTGTGTCTGCGTGCTCTTACACCTGTGAAGAGCTCTTGTCCTTCCGAACCACAACTCCTACGGACCTAGTTCTAGTTTTTTTTTAGCATCTGCTTCAGAATTAGCCCTTCTTTGACCAAAGGAGTGAGACGCCAACAGGCGAGGGAAACATGCGGGCGCCCTCGTGTCGTCTCGCGCAGACGCTTCACAGGGACGCCCTTACTGGAATTTTCCTCTCTATCCTTCGCGTCACTCTCCAACAAAATGGATGAACTGGCGCTGCGTGATGAGAACGAAACAGAGACGTTTCTTCATCTCTGTTTTGTGCTTCACGTAGACGTGGCTCAGTGAGCGGGTCCCGGACTGTGCCGTGCAGCTGGAGGCTTCGAGCTTCTTCGTGCGGACCACCAGAGGGATCTCTCTGGAGGAAAACCATGCGGCGGAGGAGTCTGTTTTCACATCAACAACGCCTGGTCTTCAGATGTGACTGTGATCTGCAAACACCTGCTCTCCTGCTCTGGAATATCTCTTCATCAACTGCAAACCATTCTACTCTCCACGTGAGTTCGCCTCATTCATTCTGGCAGTTGTTTACATCCACCGAGCGCAAACGTGCACGTGGCACAGCGCGTGGACCAGATTCTGAGTGTGGAGCGGACCTTCCGGACCCCTTGTGTATTATCCTGGGTGATTTTAACAAGGGAATCTCAGCCACAAACTACAAAAGTACAGACAGTTTATTAAAGTTCCGACCAGAGAGCAGAACACGCTGGATCACTGTTACACAACAGTCAGTAACGCCTTCCGCGCCGTGGCTCGCGCTGCTTTTCAGATCACGCCATGGTTCACACTGATCCCCATGTACAGGCAAGAGGCTGAAGCTCTCCAACCTGCAGTGAGGACCTCTAAGAAGTGGACCAGTGAGGCAGTGGAGGAGCTACGTGCGTGTTGTAGTACATTACAGACTGGGAGGTCTTCAGAGCTGCCACAGAGAGTTTGGATGAGTACACGGACACTGTGACGTCATACATTCGATTCTGTGAGGACAGCATCATACCAACACAAACCAAAGTGTCGGTGTAATCCCTCATTCGTCCAGGAGTGTTCCATTGTAGAAAAAGATTCAGTTGTAGTCATCTGGACTCTGTTTTAGAAAAAACAATTGTTTTTTCTATAACAAAGTCCAGATGACTACAACTGAATATTTATCTACACAAACCAAAGTCACTTTCAACAATGACAAACCCTGGTTCACTCCAAAACTGAGGCAGTTAAGGCAGCAGAAGAAGGCAGCGCACAGGGCTGGAGACAGGGGGCGCTACAAAGATGCAAAGTATGGATTTAGCAAAGAGGTTTCTCGAGCAAGATCACAGTACAAAACGCGTCTGAAGCAGCAGTTCTCTGACAACAACCCCCCGTCTTCACAGACATTTTTATACCTCCCTGGGGTCATGCCATGTCCCAGCCTGCTTTAAGTCTGCCATCATTGTCCCTGTCCCCAAGAAGCCCCAGATCACTGGACTTAATGACTACAGGCCTGTTGCCCCGCCTCCTTTTACACGTTTAAACACAGTTCCACAGTAAAAACAACCACATGAATTGGCTTGTACGTAGCATCAGCACAGCAAATTCGAGGTTTTTAAAAGTTTTTCTGAACCTGGGCTCCTTCAAATGATCCATAACTGTCCCAGGAATGTGTGGTGCTGATGGTAAGTGCACAAACACGGCAACAAACACATGCTTTCTGTATATAATGCCTGGGAGACACGCTCGCACCAGGCCTCAAAAAATAAGTTGGATTCTATTTTCGGAAATCTACGTGCACATGCTCCTAACGCGCGGCCTGCGCGGACAGTGTGGCCATTCACTTTTAATGCTGGCTAAAAAACCGTGTCCAAAAAGGGCCGATTTTACGCATGCGTAGTGCGAAATACGCGCGCAATGTGTTTAGAGCCTAAGGCCCGTGCACATAGGATGCGGTGAGCGGCAAATTCCGCTTGAAATCCAATTCATGCGTGCGTGGTTGTCAGCGCAGGGGGACACCTTTGCGAGGCGCTGCCGCGTGCGCTCCAGTTGGAGCGGGGCGCACTGAGGGCCCCTTCAGTTCATCCAATCACAGAGCAAGTTCCTCGTTCCGGGAACAGACCTTCATTTGACAAAGTTGACAGTTCTATCTTGGTCTGATTCCATGAGGATCTGATCTCTTGTTCATCATGCTATTAGCATCGCTTGCCTTAAAAGTGGCAAACATTGACGCTCATTTACGCCAGATAACACGACTTTACGGAGCTGTCACACGCACGCCGCGCCGCGCTTTCATTGGCTGTGCTGGAGACCACACGCACCGCTTCCCATTGGCTGCGCGGGGGTTGAAAACGCAACGGGAGGGGGTGCGCGCGCGGCTTCACTCGCTTCCATCCTCTCGCCGCGTCCGGATGCCTTCAGTGCCGCGGCGATCTGACCCACTGTGACAGCCTCCGGAACTTTCCGTGTGAGACCGACCGTGCTTCTCTTTCAAGCCCGCAATCACCGGAGGGACGGCGCCCAACGTGGAGACTAGACGGCGAAGCGTGTGCGTCGTGTGATGGAGGGTGCTGCAGTGGTGATACGTGCGTAAAAACGTGCGTAAAAACCAACACCGACGCGGTTCTTCTCCTTGCTCCGTCTTTCTCCCGGGTTCCCTCGCAGAGAAATGTCCGCGGCGTGGGCACGAGCAGCGCGCACTCTGACGCTTCCTCCTCCCGCCGGGTCTTGTTCCCAGCTGGCCCCCGTAGCGCACCGACCACTGTCCGTTCACCGTGGGATTGCGGAGCCTGCAGCAGCAGCAGCAGCGGCGGCGGAGGCTCGTTGTTGACATGCCGTATCCCGCTGTCGTCCCGGGCTCTCGTGTGTCCGTGTGCGGCTGAATCTGGTCACGGCGCGTAAAGGACGAGTAAGTGTGTGCGTAAGTGAGCGCGTGCACACGCGTGCGTGTTCGTGTACGTTCGTGTGTGTGTGCGCGCGCGTGTTTGTGTACGTTTGTGTGTGTGCACGCGTGTGTGTTTTGTTGGTTAGAACTGGAGCACATTTTCATTGCGCTGTGTTTGGAGCCGATCAGAGCCTGAGCTGAGGCTGCACTGGGCTGAGCTTCACGTGACAGTGAAGCTTGTTCAGGTGCTTCTCCTAAAAGCTCAAATCACTCCAACTGTGGTTATTGTCCCTTTGTAAACTACACATGGGTCATTCTGTCAAACCAGTGCCATGAGCCATCAAGAATTTTCTTAACATAGTAGAAAAAGATTCAGTTGTTTCATCTGAAGAGTCATTCAGAAGATGAGAGTCAAACCGTTTCCGAGTCCAGATGACTACAACTGAATCTTTTTCCACACTGGAACTCTCCTAGACAAATGAGGGATTACACCGACTTTTTTAACATACTTTTAAATTCAATTTGAACATATTTGCATTTCTATAACTGCAGTACATAACCTTTTTTAAGCGTGTTGTGGGGATGAGAGAGAAGGGAGGACATGCAGGACTCGAACTCACGACACTGCAGCCGGTTGCACGAGAGGCCTGGCATAAGGTGCTGATTCTTAACCCTCGACACCGGGCAGCACTCATTGTGGTTGTAATCTATTGCAGCCGAAGCTGTGTTTGCCTCTCACAACTTTTGTTTTCCATTGGAAATTGTATTGGATAAACTGGTTTACTGGTTCTTTTTTTTATGGTCTATTTCATGGAATTATGCAGGTGACGTCCACCTTCAGACAGCTTGAGTTGCTGAACGCAGCAGGAGGCTATATTTCTATGACAGCATATAATGTAAACGTAATTTAGATTTTTTGCCAAAAAAGACAGAATCAATGTATAGAGCTACATCATGAGTTTCAATGTTAGGAGATTAAATGAAAATAACATTGAACTTCTCAGGACAAGGCGGGGGGGTAAGGGTTCTTGTCAGTTGGCGACCATTGGCTCTGGACCTAGGCTCTCAGCAGTCGTGTCACTCAGGAGTAAAACTGCAAAGCGACCCTAAAGAGCTCTCAGTAGGATCACCCTCAGTGATCTGAGGCGCTAGGCCCACTGTTTGCAGCCACTACGTTTCACTTAGTCAGAGCGTCGAACTAACATGACATCTTACAAAGCATAAAAAAGTTGTGCTACACGTCTACGAATCGAAACGCTCATCTCATCACAGATTTCTGATGACGACCAGAAGCAACGATACGTCCAGATTGAACACGTACCATTAACATCTAAAGACTTAACAGTAGGGACACATCAGTTGTTGCTTTTGTTGTTTCTCATCAGGTGACCTTAAGTTTTACGCACTGCACAAGCCGTATAAAACTCACATCACATGTTATTACACTTAGGTATTACACTTAGGTCACCTTACACTTTATGTCACACTTATCAGTGTATTTCTAAGGTCACACTGTTATTGCACTGAGGTCAATCTGTTTATTTGGACTGAGGTCACACTGTTTAATTGCACTGAGGTACACTGTTATTGCACTGAGGTCACACTGTTATTAACTGAGGTCACACTGTTATTGCACTTACAGTGGGGCCAATAAGTATTGGGCACACTTAAACATTTTGCAAGTTCTCCCATTTAAGAAGATGAGAGAGGTTTGGTATGTGTTCATCATCGGTAACAACATCAAGCGTGAGAGACAGAATGTAAAAGAACCAAAAATACAGGAAGGAGATTTTTAAACAATTTAATTGGTGAAAATGAGTGATGAGTAAGTATTGGGCAACCAGCAAAGTTACTTTTTAATACTTTTGGTAATGTAGCCTTGTTAGCATGACAGACGTAAATGGTTCCTGTAGTTCTTGACCAGGTCTACACACATTTAAGTTGGTATTTTGGCCCACTCCTCTGCCACAGATCTTCTTCTGAGAGCTGGATTTCTCCACAGGTTTCGATTGGGGTTTGAGGTCTGGAGACTGGCTAGGCCATCGAAACCTTGATAATGCTGTTTTACGGAGCCACTCCTTGGTCTTCCCGGCTGTGTGCTTTGGATCGTTATCATGCTGGAAGACCAGCCACGTTTATCTTCATTCTCTGACCGAGGGAAGGAGGTTTTTCACCCAAATGTCACAATACATGGCCCAATCTTCTTGCCTTTGATACGGATAGTCTTCCTGTCCTTTTGCGAAAAGCATCCCCCAAAGCTATGATGTTTCCACCCCATGCTTCACAGAAGGTATGGTGTTCTTGGGATGCAACTCCGCATTCTTCTCCTCCAAACACGGCGAGTGGTTTCTTTAAACCAAACAGTTCCATTTTGGTCTCATCTGACCACATCACATCTCCCAATCTCCTCTGGATCGTCCAGATGGTCTTACATGATTTTTGTGTAGTAGGGGAACCTTTTGGGCAATGCAGGATTTCACCTCATGATGACGTAGTGTGTTTACTTATTGTCACTTTGTGACGGTGGGTCCCAGCTGTCTTCAAATCATTGACCAGTTCCGTCGTGTTGTTCTGGGCTTGATTCCTCACAGTTCTCAGGATCATTTGACCCTACGAGGTGAGGTCTTGCATGGAGCCCCACTCCGAGGGAGATAGTCAGTGAATGTCATACTTCTTCATTTTCTAATAATGTTTTCCAACTGATGATCTTTTTCACAAAGTTGTTTACCAATTGCAGTTTGACTCCTCCCAGCTTTGTGCAGTTGTACAGTTTTATCTCTGGTGTCTTTTGGGAAGCTCTCTGTCTTGGTCATGGTAAGACAGGAGTCCTACAATTTGAAGGTGGTGTGCAGGTCTGTGCTTTTCCCCGCAACGCTGAGGCTCATGGATGGAAAAAAAAGATTACCACACAGCAGGACGGAAGAATACGCTGTGCAGATGCCTGAGCAATATGACATTTCCACTTTTATTTATTTTTTTTCAATGGAAGGGACCTGGATATTATTGGAAATCTTGTGCTTAATGTGTTGGGCTCTCGACCGTAGAGATTTGTAACAAGACGCAGAGCAAGATAATCCTAATATGGTTAATAAACATTCTCCTCCTGAGTGGGTCTAGCTCCACGTGTAATCTGCAATTGAGGCGCGTCCGCCTGTCCGTCCGAGGGAGTCGGATCTCTCCTTCACTGTGGAACTCTACAGGGTTCTCCTTTTTCCCAAAGAGGTTTGGGTAGTTTTTTCCTGGCCGAGAAGGAGGGTTAAGGACAGGGGGGCTTGGGACATCTGTCTAAGGACACGGGATAACCTGGGACATTTCCAAGTCCCTATGAACATTGTTTATTCTGTTTTTATTCTTGTTTTTTCCACTGTAGGCCCTCGAGGCAACTAACTGTTGAGATTTTGGGTGTTACAAAAATAAATTGAATTGAATTGAACACATAGCATCTGAAAATTTATCGCTTTAGGTTAATGGAATTCTGAACCCAATTAAGCAGTCAAAGATAATGAAAAGATGAGAAAAATAAATTAATATATATATATATATATATATATATATATATATATATATATATATATATATATATATATATATATATACATACAGTGTATATCTACAAGAAACCCATTTAAACGGCCTAGAACATTAAAAAATAAACACTAAAACTAAGCACTTGCCTGATTCTGATGCCCCCCTCAGTGTCACAAATCCTCCCTCACAATTACCTGACGTACGGGGCTATGGAGGTCCGCGCTCCTCTCATGTCCGCAGCATTTCATTTGGTGTCCTTAAGGGCTGTTGTTCGTCTGGCGGTTTACTGTTACATTATTTTCAAATGATTAAGTTTCTCGGCACATTTGCACCCATTTGCCACAATCAGGCCCATATTATGCGGTCTGTGGCACCGCGTCTCACCCTTATGAAAATGCTAAATACGTTAATTATGTGATTTCCATAGCCATATATGGTATACGTATTAGGGTGGGCTCAGGGTGCGCTCAAGGCGGAAACTTATGAGGAATTGGTGCAGCACAGATGTACGGTGTGCTGGGATTTAGGAAGAGGGGCATACAGGTGTGCTGCGCAGGTTTTTATAAATCGTACAATTTGACGCAGGACAGGATTTATTAACAAACGGCAAACACAAGATAACATAAAACGATCTTTACACACAATGAGCCAACAAAAAAACAAGGCAGGAATATTTAGTTTGGCTGCTGCAAAGGCTTTTGATTCTGTTAGTTGGCCTTATTTATTTAAAGTGCTAAACAAATTTCACATAAATGAATACAAATTATTGGGGCTCTTTACGATTGTCCAACATCGAGAATTAAAATCAATGGTCATCTGACATGTCCACTGACTCTGGAACGAGGGGTGAGGCAGGGCTGCGCCTGGTCTCCCCTTCTATTTGCTTTTTACTTGGAACCATTGGCCCAATTTATTAGACGATCAAAAACAATTCACAGTGTTACAATTGATGGGATGAAACATAAAATTGCCTGCTACACAGACGCTCCTCCTCTTATCGGGATTGACCGCAGGCTTTACCATGGAAACCACCTCATACACTGACAAAACGACAATGGATTGCAACATTTATGGACATTGTTAACTTGGAGCTCTCTGTTGCGAGGATGCACGGAGCAAAAATGGGAACAATAATTTCTTGGCAGAATCTGGTGGAAAGAATAACATAATGGGTATGAGTGGTCAATAAGGGCACTTAGTGCATGTTTCATGACTTGTGTATGGCATTGTTTATATCTGTGAATATGCCTTATGGAAGGTCAAGATAAGTGTGTTCTAAATTAAACTCAGACTGGGACTGGGGTGGGGGGAGGGGGGTTTAGCCAATGTATACATGCGTGCGTGCGTGTATATGTATATACATTTATATAATGTATGGATAATTTGTCTTTGTTTTCTTAGGGAGGAGAGGGTGGGTAGGGAGGTAGTGGGAGGGGTGGAGAGACCATTGGTATTATTGATTTGACACGATGTTTTGCACACTATAATGGTAAAAACTAAAATGGAAAATCCAATAAAAATTACATCCCAAAAAAATAGCTTCCTTAGCTCCTCTTTCAAACCATCTTTTCTCCCTGCTTTTCATTAAAGGAGCTTTATGTTTGTTCTGCATTTTTTTCATCACTGATTAGAGAAGGACATGTGCATTTACGCACCACAAGAGATTGGTCTTCTATTTTTCTCACTGATGCCGAGCAGTTTGAAGCCACAATTGAAGAAGCTTCTTGGACGAGTTTTCACTCACACAACTTTTGTCCAGTTGACAGAATTCCATTTTCCTACTTGGATGACTAAGGAATTACACAGACATTCCAAACATAATCTGACCTCAGCTCCGAGCCACATTTTTTCACTGACGGGGGATTGGCTGTGTCCTTTGCTTTAAAAAGACCAAAGCTGATCTTTGAAGATTTAAAATAATTGAATCTTGATTTCTTTTTAAATTCTGTTAAATGCACAGCCCTACATAAGCCTCTACATTAATGAATGTCTTTGGTTCTCCATAGCGCTCACATTTTCATGCTTCTTTCTTCCTTCTCATACTCCTGCTTCTGTCCTTGGTGGTCCAGCGGCTGCAGGTTTGGACCCTTCTCTCAGTGCGTGGGGCCAGCTCTGCGGTGGATTCTGTCCATGGTGCTGAAGCCGCAGTGCTCCAGGGATGGTGGAGACTCTGAGCATCGCCGTAATTGGGGCTCCGGGCGTGGGCAAGACGTCCATAATCAGGCAGTTCATCTACCACGACTTCTGCGAGGCCTACACGCCCACACGCTCCCGCTACGTGTACCGGCCCGCAGTCATCCTCAACGGCAGCATGTACGAGCTGAAGGTGCTGGACGTGCCCCCCATCAGCGCCTTCCCCTCCAGCACCAGCCAGGTGAGGAAGCTCCGTTCGCACACATCCACACAGCCTCTGGCGGTCTACATAACAGATTCTAAAATATGAAAGAAAACTATTTGCGTCAATTTGCCTATTTAAAGGTAACTTTTTAGGAGGGAGTCTGTCACATGCTAGTCGTCATGGGATTATGTTATTGCTTTGCCTGGAATGTTCCACAGTATGGCATTACATTTATGGCATTCAATTTATCTTCCATTTATTCAATCAGGTATTTCCAAACATCCCAATGCAGGACCACATCTTTGGAAAGAATAATGTTGGAAAAATGTATCACGCTTTTTCACAACACCAGGTCAAAGTGCTCATTATTCACAGGGATATGCTAACTGTTGGAGACAATGTGGTTGCCAGGAGGCCCCCTATTATCATGTTTATTATTAACGTCTTGTTGCTCAGAAATATTGGACTGAGATCAAAATGTCTTTGACATTGTCCTCCCTCGGGCTGTTGCGGTAAAACAATTTGACTTGCGGTAACTTTGCGTGTCTCAACACGGTATATGTGGCGTGGCCCATGATCATGCATGTAAATTGAGGTTGTACTGGAATTATAGCAACAAATATAACAGCAAGCATAAGTGACAGTGTGCGTGTGTACATTTATGGCCAAGATTATGCAAAAAAGACATCTTGAAAAGCGCCTGGCACCAGCTCACAGCTGATTCTCATGTTCAGTTTCACTTTTGTTTTCCGCATATACGGCACTGATGGTTTTCTTCTGTTCTTTATCTGTAAGATGATACACTTGTGCTTTGTATGGGTCAATGTGGACTCATGTTAAAACATCGTGCTCTTTGTGCAGAAGGCGCAACACCAGCACTGTTACATCTGTGCATTTATTTTGTTGTTGTTGTTGTTGTTGTTGTTTTTGTTTATTTATTTTGTTAGGACAGTGCACATGTTAATGAACTTACATGACACATATGCTGTAAACACACTGGATCATAGCCATGGGCTAATTTTAATCCGTTGTCCTGCATTCACTCCCACAACACACTCTCTTTCATACGGCGCACTATTGTACATGTTTTTAGGGGTAGGGGAAATCGGAGTACCCGGAGGAAACCTACGCAGACATAGGGAACAAACTCCACACAGAAAGGTCCCGTTTCACCAGGGAATCCCAGGACCTTCTTGCTGTGAAGAGAGAGCACTAACCGCTGTGCTACCGTGTTGCTTGCCACAGTCGTAGTATTCATGCCGTCTCGTGATCGGTGGTCTCAGTAGTTGCCATGGAGACTTGCTGTGGGCTCCCCTGCACAGGAAGAATGCCAGCGTACACATGCTGGTTTCACTGTCAGCTGCTTTCCGAGGGATCATGAGCAGGGCCGTAAAGGGAAATGAAAAGCTAAAAAATGTAATAGCAATCAAATCCGATATTGCAGTTTGAGTGGTGATAAAGACAGCAGAAATGTAGTTGTCTTTGAAAATACCAGAGTTTGGACATTATTTATCTTTCCCCACAATTCCTGGGTGAAAATGTGTGCTGTAGCAGCGTGATAAAAACAGAGATACTACAAAAACCCTGGTATTTTGTGCAGAGGGTCCGTGTACACCTGTGTGTGGCTAAAAATAGTTCTGGCTTTTCATGGGGCCACAGGTCATCTGCCACGTCTCATTAGGATGGCACCGTCTGACAGAGGACGGCCTTCAAAGAGCAGTGTCCCACCCTCCCCCTTACCCCTCCTCCTTGCCCCTCCTCTCCTTCTCTTCTTTCTCCTCCTCCTTTCATTTTCTTTCCCCTCACCTTTGTTTCCTCCTCTCCTTCTGTTCCTCCTCTCCTTTTCCTCAGGAATCCTCTCAAACTTGAAAATCTGTACGTCAGTTTGAATGGTCAAATATCTGTGTCCATTCCACACTTTTCTCTGACGTTTCCACAAAGCCTAACACAAAGTCTCTTCCCATGAATCTGCTAAAATAAGGGGATAGGGTATAGCTGCTTAAAACCCCTTAAAAAGAGGACGTTCCACGCGTGGGACTTTAGACTTGGACTTTTTCTTTAGTTTTGCCATTTTGTCCGCCATCTTATAAAAGAAACCTGTCAAGCTGCTTGATGTGCTGTACATAAAGATAAAGCTGTAGCCCTCTTATTTCCAGTCAAATCACTCATTCTGGGAAGCATCAGGGTCAGTTTGGACTACCAACGCATCAAGAAAAAAATTACCCTAAAATAAAATGAAATATGGAGTCCGCCTGACTTTTTTGCTTTATTACAAGTCACTTAAACACTTTTTTTGTGAATTTACCTTCAGCTTTTAAAAGAGAATTGTGAAAACCCAATAAATGCTAGAACTAGTGTCAATCAGTCCTCCAAACACCAGCTATACTTCTTCAATATTTTAAAAGAAATCTAGGCAGGATTTAAACTCTGATTTCCTCTGTGCAAGAGCTTGTTTCTACTTATATTTAGAGTAAAACAGACATCAGAGTCCAAACTACAGAGTCTAGCTTCACAAGGCTCCAGCCAATTGTTTGTGCTCCAGAGGGTTCAGGAACAGCTTCACTTTGAAATGGGAATCATTTTTTTTGAAAAATAGGCCTAAGCATAAGGGGTGTTAAACCTGTTGTGAGTCGTCGCTAGTGGAACTGCCGACCAGAAAGCCTTTTTCCCATTTCCCACTGTAATGTAAAAACCACTACTGGTGTTGACTGACAGGAACTAACAGGGACAGACCATGGGGCCAGTAAGTATTGAGCACTTAAAAATTTGAAGTTCACCCATTTAAAAAGATAAGAGGTTTGTAATTTTCATCCTCGGTACACATCGAGCGTGAGAGACAGAATGTAAAACAACCAAACCATTTTTAAACAATTTATTTGTGAAAATGGGTGGACATAAGTATTGAGCAGACGGCAAAAGTTACTTTTAATACTTTGTATGTAGCTTGGTTGGCAATGACAGAGATCAAACCAGTTCCTGTAGTTCTTGACAGGTCTACACACACTTTAGTTGGTATTTTGGCCCACTCCTCTGCACAGATCTTCTCTAGAGCTGTGATGTTTGAGGGCTGTCGCTTGGCAACACGGAGTTTCAACTCCCTCCACAGGTTTTCGATTGGGTTGGGGTCTGGAGACTGGCTAGGCCACTCCAGAACCTTGATATGCTGTTTACGGAGCCACTCCTTGGTCTTCCTGGCTGTGTGCTTTGGATCGTTATCATGCTTGGAAGACCCAGCCACGTTTCATCTTCAATTCTCGGACCGAGGGAAGGAGGTTTTCACCCAAAATGTCACAATACATGGCCCCAATTCTCTTGCCATTGATACGGATCAGTCTTCCTGTCCCTTTTGCAGAAAAGCATCCCCAAAGCATGATGTTTCCACCCCCATGCTTCCAGAAGGTATGGTGTTCTTGGGATGCAACTCAGCATTCTTCCTCCAAACACGGCGAGTGGTCTTTAAACCAAACAGTTCATTTTGGTCTCATCTGACCACATCACATTCTCCCAATCCTCCTCTGGATCGTCCAGATGGTCTTACATGATTTTTGTGTAGTAGGGGAACCTTTTGGGCAATGCAGGATTTCACCTCATGATGACGTAGTGTGTTACTTATTGTCATCTTTGTGACGGTGGTCCCAGGGTGGTCCCAGCTGTCTTCAAATCAATGACCAGTTCCCGTCGTGTAGTTCTGGGCTGATTCCTCACAGTTCTCAGGATCATTTGACCCTACGAGGTGAGGTCTTGCATGGAGCCCCACTCCGAGGGAGATAGTCAGTGATGTCATACTTCTTCCATTTTCTAATAATGTTTCCAACTGTTGATCTTTTCTCACAAAGTTGTTTACCAATTGCAGTTTGACTCCTCCAGCTTTGTGCAGTTGTACAGTTTTATCTCTGGTGTCTTTGGGAAGCTCTCTGGTCTTGGTCATGGTGAAGACTGGAGTCTAACAGTTTGAAGGTGGTGCAGGGGTCTCTTATGTGCAGGGGTCTCTTATGCATCTAATCAGTTCAAACAGGTGCCATCCATACTGTTAACGAGTGGAGGCTGGAATAACTTCTTAAAGAGCAAGTGACTGGTCTGTGAGGGACAGAAGAGTCGTTTGTTTTCTAGCTGCCCAATACTTATTGGCCACCCATTTTCACAAATAAATTGTTTAAAAATCATGCAATGTGATTTCCTGTATTTTTTGTTCTTTTACATTCTGTCTCTCACGCTTGATGTGTACCTATGATGAAAATTACAAACCTCTTATCTTTTTAAATGGGTGAACTTGAAAATTTTTAATTTGCACAATACTTATTGGCCCCACTGTATCTACAGTTTACAAAAAGGTAGAATTTTGAAGCGATCTTTACCTACACGCGCCACTGACCTTGGTCAGGGCATGTCACATTATTTATTTCTTCTTCACACTCACTGGAGGTTAGCACCTGACAACACCCCCTGGTCACTAACACTCCACATTGATACTCGGGACAGGTGGGAGAACATTGTGAGTTACAAACCACATCAGAGTTTTACGACTGTACTGAAACTATGTAACTATGTAACTTGAGGAGGATCCAGCACGCTTTTCTCTATGGAGAGGCTATTGCTCTTATTGCTATTTCCTAACCCTAACCCAAAATGGTCCTTTTTAACATTACCCTTTACTTATTCATTAACTTATTTCAGAGAAAGTGTATAAAATGTTTGTAACTTAGCCGAAAACCTGTGAGTGTCAGGGCTGTGAGTGCACATACACAAATTCTAAATGTTCAGCCTTCAGCTGTCGAGAGCGTCTCATCAAGAGCATAGCGTTCAACTGGTATATCAATAAGTGCCCTTCAGAGTGGACTGTGGACAGACATGGAAGCAGATGACTGGATGTGGCAGCTAAGTAAAAAAAATATATATATATATATATAATCTTTGTCAATATTAGCCACGGGGCAAAACGATGAATAGGAATTTCATCCAGGACTTCTGGTTATGGCTTTGGTAAAGACACAAGCATTCACTGCGCTACTGCTGACATTTGCCTTAAAAATCAGTTTCACCCACATAACCCCAAGAAACGAGGAGGAAGAGATGAGTAAACACTGAAAAAAACAGGCGGTTATGCTTTGGGAGCTAAACAATCAAAGCTGACGGACCATAGCCTCAGTGGAAAACACACCGTCTCACAAGCTAACGAGACTAGCTTGGCTAACGACCAGCGTGACTCCTGAGGCACAGTCCCCCGCCACACAGCCGAGTGCCGTCCCCGGTGTGGACTCTCTGGGCCCGTGCTTGTCGGATGGAGAAGCCATAACTTTACAACAAGTGGCCCTTATGCTACGGGAAATGCAGAGTGACATGGCGTCATTGAGAGCTCAGGTCAGAGCCTATCTTAGCCCATGCTCGAGAGAGTGGAAGCCGATGTAGCAAGCCTGAAAGCGGAAGGGGGAGGTGGCCTACGCATCGCTGCGGCGGAGTAGCATGAGTTACGGGAGTTGAAAGCCGAGGTAGTTAAACTACGGATTGAGAACTCTGAAGACTATGAAGAGCAAGAGTTTGGATTTGGAGTCCCGGTCCCGCATTAATAGTCTCAGACTCATGGGAGTCCTGGAGGGTGAGGAGGGCGAAAACACTGAAGGCCTTCTCAAGAAGGTAATCCCAGAACTTGTATCCAGGACTGAAGTTGCGGTCCCCCATTGCAATAGAGAGAGCACATCACCTGGCCAAACAAGAAAAAAAACTGATAAACCACGAGGCTTGATAATGAGGTTTCTTAACCATCATGTGAAGCAGCGTGACATGAAAGCTGCAAAAGTTGAAGGAGACCTCCTGTGCAAAGACAAGTGGTGTTCTTCGCTTTGTCAACAATGAGAAAAGTTTTGCCTTGTCTGTGAGGAATTCGAGAAGAGACAACTAAGGCATGGGTTCTCATTTCCGGCAACTCGTCTGGTGACTTTTGAAGGTAAAAAATGTGCTTAAAACACAAGCAGAAACAGGAACGCTCCTCAGAAAAATGCCAAACACAGAGAACTGAACTGCAGCAAGAAATTGATCCACCGACATGGGGTATGTGAGTTCTATTAATGGTCACATATTAAAACATTTCTGTTGTTTTGATGATTGTTGGCATCAGATTGTATTACATCCGATAAAGCATTACTGTGGTTATGAGGACACTGAACAGAAACATGGGCTTCCTGCTTTAGATCATTTTCTTTACTTTTGATTTGTTTCTTGTTTTATTGCCAAAATAACAATTGGTTGTGACAGCGATGATAATAGTTTGAGTACTAAATGTTGGAGATTTGGTTAGTGGGAAATTGGATAAATATATATGGAAGGTTGCGGAGGAGCGGAGTGGTATGTGGAGGTATCCAGTTCTTTGAGATTGGTACCAGGAGCAGGCTGGGGGGCGCTTCATTTTACTATATTTTATAGGAATTGAATCCAAATTTGAATTAATTAGGTAATATAATCTCCCCAAAGCAGACCCTGTAAGGTCTAGCTTTGGAGAGCTTTATGTTCCCCGCTACCTATGTTCCCCAAAACCAGGGTTAGGCTTAGGGTTTGGGTTGGATTATTTGCTGCTATATTTTATGCTGTAAAACTATACATTTATGCACAACTATTGGGGATGTGGAGCCTGGACCAGTAACCTATGCTATAATTTGACGAGGTACCCATGTTCCGTTCATAGAAAAAGGGGGAACATAGGTACCAGGGAACATAGGTGCGCTTGCTCATGGGACGCTTTGATGCGAGATGACTGAATAAGAGAGAAAACAGACTTGGATGAAAACAAGACGCAAAAAGCAGATATGAACAGAAATCTTGTGAAAAACTGCCATATTTCCACTGATGCTATCTGAGGGTGCATTCACAATACACTTTGGATTTCAATCAGGATGCGTGTGCCTGGCTGGTTTGGTTAATTTGGTGTGAATGCGCAATCAAATTTCGATCTGCACCAAAGAAGCAAAATCTGGTCCGACTGAATCAAACGCTGGTGTAAACTTTGGTTGGTCTGCGAAGGCACGTTCTGCTTTAGCAAAACCTTTGGTGCCACTTTACAATGACTACACTTTAATTAGCCTGATTCAGGCTTAGTGGCAGTTTAATTAAAAGAGTTAGCTGGATTAGGGTACGACATAAGACTGAACCATTCTAAATCTGTTCATTATGAATGAAGTATTTGCTCTTACAGCTTTGACATTGCTGAAACTGCTGCGTCTCTCTCAGAACACTGGTGTTGGCTGTTTGGACCACGTTTCAGCCAGTGTTGACTCAGACTTTACTGCAGCACTCACAGTTTGTAGGGCGAGTGTGACAGATGGTGTCGTCAATGGAAGCACTCACAAGGCTTGTTGTTTACGTCATATCCTGTTTTTCTGCAGTTTTTCTGAAGTTTCAAGAGCAAAGGCTCTCTTTTAGTCAGGGCTCTTCTGGACATCTTGATCTTGGTCTTGGTTAATTTTTCACACTGGAAATATTGTGTGTGAAAGGAATTAATTGAAAGCCCACAAATCTAGTAGCCAGTAGAGGGCACATGTAGTTAATATGTTAACTTTACCTCTATCTTGGGACCACACCACTATTACCCAGAAACCTTCTTTTCCCAGACTAGCGCCTCAGTCACCGCTTGACTCTGTTCTCTCGACCATGTTATTTGCACATCTTTGTGGTGGCGTGGTGCTTGCTAATGAATGTGTTTATAATTGTACTTTTGGAACAGCGATGTGCAAGAACAGGAGCAGCACAAGCAGAGCCAAATGTATAAAAGATATTTCTGATGGATAAAGGTTTCAAAATAGGCTTCATTAAAAATGTACATGTTAAACTAAATATATGATGTATGTTTACACATGTGATTCCAAAAGGTTAGCTCTAATTCATTGAAGGTGACACACTGCAGGTGAATTTGAAAAAAAAGATTATGTAAACATTAATGTATATATAAGTAATTTCATGTGTAAAACACAATTTAAATCTGAAAAATGACAGGGCCAGATTTAAATGTCTTGCTTCATTTTGTTGATATCTTAGATACAAAAAGTAGTATTTTTTTAGTTTTTTTTTTAGTATTTGAGTAAACTAGATCTGACTGAAAATGTTAGTAAAATTTCATATTTCACTCTGTTTTTAATTTTGTTTTTACTTTATTTAAATCAGTCTTAGAATTAGTTATCAACAAATATTTCTATACAATCTTTGAAAGTCAGTCCAAGACTGTAAACCAGTTTTACCTATATAATGGTATAATAATCTATGGATGAAGTGGATTCAATGAAAGAATTAAAATTCTTTAGGGAGAAAATTGAACGGTTTTGTTATTTCTACATTATAGCTAACATACAGACAGAACTGACAAAAAACGCAAACATAAATGAAGCGTTTTGCCTGTAGTTCATGCAGCTCTACTTTTATGAAGGTGTGTCTGTCCTATCATTCACAAGTGTAAAGACAAGCCTGCATTTTGATACTACAGAAGATATGGATGAAACACATGCATAAACACAATGCATTTCACTTCCATTCATTTCCTGGTGACTGATCCAAACCCTAACCGGTTTTAACTCAGAACTTTAAACCATGTTCATTCATTTGGTCGGAGGTTCATTTTCTACCACATTTTCTACCACTGGAGACTATCCCAGTGCCTTTGGGCCTTAGGCGTTCCACACCCTTGATGGCCAGCTCATCACAGGGTTAACACAGAGACACATACAACCATTAAGTCTCATTCATTCATTCATTCTCACCATTCACTAGGCCCAAGTTACAGTTGCCAGTTTACCTAACACATGGACTTTGGACAGTGGGAGGAAGCCGGAGAAGCCGGAGAGAACCCACGGTTACGACATGCAGACTCCACCCAGAGAGACCATGTGATGTTGGTCTGGCCCGGGAATCGAAACCCATGATCTCCTTCTGTGAGCAGAAAGCTCTCACCACTCTGCCACCGTGCCCCTGTGACCAAATAATAAAGGACTTAAATCATGGACCTGGTGTTTGTCCCCATGAGGACGTAGACACATTTAGTCCCCACAGTGCGATAAACACATTCCCATAGCCTAATGCATATAACTCCGGTCCTCTTCACCCTGTTGTGTTCTCCATAATAGGCCATTAAGAAAAAGGAACATGAGAAACTGGAGAGTAGAACTGAAGAGTATATTCTGGATATAAAGCCATACTTGCCCCTGTGCGCTGTAGTATGAGCCGGTCACTGGAGTTGTGTTTTGTCAGCGCCTACAGAACTGAACAGGCGTCGCCATGGGGATATGTAGTGTTTGGCTGTGGACGAGCGGTGGAGAAGATGCTCTTTTGTGAACACTGACAGACGGCTCGCTTCACACAAACCGGGGAACATGAATCACACTTGCATTCACACACAAATCAATACATAATGCATCATGTCAACTGTTCTGCTGTTTTTTCATGGGTCTGGAAGGGCTGGGTGTCACGGATGGAGCAAAGGATGGGATAAATGTTTAAGCTGCCAAAAGTACATATTGTCTCCACTGCATGAGTTTTATGTCCCAAACACACATGCCAGTGAGGTGCTACCTGGCAGACCATATGCTTGGTCACAGCCAATCCGCTGTCAGCAAAAGCATGTAGTTTGGACTATTTTTTGTGTTGAATGGCAATGATGTTTGTCTTTATGTTCAAGGAATTGACATTGAAAGCCATTGGTATTTCTTTTTAATAAATATAATATTGGGATTTGATAAAAATGAATGAAAAGGAATTTCCCAGACAAAACAATAACATATCCACGGTGGTCCCTCCACCAGAAATGTTACGTTAGACATGTTTACACTGACTAAACCGATCCACTCCATAGTCTGAAAGAGTCTCCACTGTCTTTGATAAACCATCTAGTTCAGCAATCCAAAGTAGGCTGTGTAGTAGGCTAGTAACTAACAAAGCATTCTGGCTCCCTGCGGCTCCTGGAACCCTTTAGATGAGATGATGGGATAAGCGAGAACATAGACTCAGGTGAAAACAAGATGGTAAAATGCAGATAGAAACAGAAAATAATCATTTCTCACCAAACGTTGATTTGATCCTGTGATAAATTGCTGTTTATGATTTGGATCCGTGGCATTGCATTGAAAATGTTTGTTATTTCTCTTATACACTGCCATCCCAAAAAATTGGAAGCACTTGCATAACTACTGCAGGTGATGATCTTTCAGCTGCAACATGGTATTTAAACCCAACTGTATTTAATTCCATTTCAGAATCAGAATCAGAACAAATTCACAAACATAGAAACTTTTTCCTGCATTAAGGTGCAACATACAACGATGAACAAGAACAAAAACAATATATATGAAATAAAAAAGGGCATACATTAAAGAAAACTATTTAAAAAAATGAAGAAACTATTTCTGAAACAACCATGTGGAAAGATGAACCCCTTGGTCATGGAAAAACATCTAAGGAGAAGCAGAAACTAATGTACTACAGATCTGAACACAGAAAGGCAAGGCAAGGCAAATTTATTTGTAGAGCACAATTCAGACACAAGGCAATTCAAAGTGCTTCACACAACAGGAAAAAAATGCATTAAAATCAAAAAGACATGGCAGAAATCACAAAATCTTAATTTAAAAGTGCCATTTTCAGGCTATCCGTCAAATAGCTCAAGACATAAAAGAGAAGAGTGCAAAGAAAAGCATTTCAGTCATATGCACAGCCAAACAAAACAGTTTGTGTGTTTGGGACGAGCTGGAGAAGGCTTTGTGCAGTGGTCACTCCCTCCATCATCAATACAAGATCTGTGGGAGGAATAATGACACACTGGATGGAAATAAATCTTTCAATATTGTAGAAGCTTATTAAACTGTGCCACAGCAAATGTGTGCTGTAATCAAAGCTAAAGGTCCAACCAATGTGACCGTTTGTTTTTGGACAGACAAATGTATGCACGGCCTGTCTCGTGGCATAATGGTGGAACTGACAATTGTAACATGATGATGCATGAGAAGGCCAATCAGAACTGGTAGTGTCCTGAATGCAAATGTCTAGGTCAAAAGAGTGACCCACCTTTCTTTTTTTTTCTTTTTTAAAGGTGCACTTTGAGCATCTGGTTTGGAATATGTTGCAAATTGCCATACCAACTTGTCAATGCCCGATCCGGCCCGATCCGGCCCAATCCGGCCCAATCCCGCACGATCCGGCCCGATCCGGCCCGATCCGGCCGCCGATCCGCCCGATCCCGCCCGATTCCGCCCAATCCCGCCCGATCTCTGAAGCTAAGCAATGATGGGTTAGTACTTGGATGCTAGGCTTGTGGAACGGCAAGTGCCGGTAGTGCACACTGCCGTTGTGTCCTTGGGCAGGACACTTCACCCACCTTGGCTCCAGTGTCCATGTACACTGGTGTATGAGAGTGAGGCGGGACACCAGATGAATATGAGCCCATGTTTACAGCACGTGTGTCATGTATGTTCCTTAACATGCACTGTCCCACCAAATAAACTAATGATGAGCATAATCTTCATGATTTATGTTCATTTTGATTGTATTTTATTTACAAATAGCATAAATAAACATTTTGTTTTCAGTTTCACTTATCAATAAGAGCATTAAGATTTCTTCGTAAACATTGAACGCCTTTTTGTCAAGACCACTTCTTCAAACATTTGAAAAGTTTGGCAACATCTCAAGGTAGGCAAGGCAAGTTTATTTGTAGAGCACAATTCGTACACAAGGCAATTTAAATGCTTCACACAACAGGAAAAAAATTCATTAAAAATCACAAGACAAGACAGAAATTACAAAACCTTAATTTAAAGACATTTAAAAGTGCCATTTTCAGGCTATCCATTCAGTCATATGCACAGCCAAACAAAACAGTTTTTAGCTTAGATTTGAACATTGCCAGAGTAGCGGCCTGTCTCACATCCTCAGAAGACTGTTCCAGATTTTAGCTGCAAAAAAACTGAAACGCAGATTCCCCATGTTTAGTCCTGACTCTGGGCACCAGCAGGAGGCCGGTCCCTGAGGTCCTCAGAGTCCGAGATGGTTCATATGGCACTAACATGTCCGAGATGTACTTTGGTGCTAGGCCATGGAGAGACTTGTATACAAGCAGAGCTGCTTTGAAGTCTATTCTCTGAGTCACAGGGGGCAGTGCAGAGACCTGAGCACAGGACTAATGTGATCGTACTTCCTGGTTCTAGTCAGGACCCGAGCAGCGCGTTCTGGATGTACTGCAGCTGTTTTACAGCTCGTTTGGAGAGGCCAGTGAGCAGGCCGTTACAGTAGTCTAATCTACTAGAGACAAACGCATGGATTAAGTCTCTCCAGGTCTGGTTTAGACACTATACTTTTGATTTTGGCAATGTTTTTTAGATGGTAAAAAGCTGCTGATGTGATTGATCTGACGTGGCTGTTAAAGTTCAAATCTGAGTCCATTATTACCCCAGATTTCTAACTTGATTTGTAGGTTTTAGAGTGAGACTCTGGAGGTGACAGTTAACACTTTCTCTTTGTTTCTGTGGGCCAAAGACGATGATTTCAGTCTTGTCTGAGTTCAGCTGGAGAAAGGTTGTTTTGCATCCACACACTGATCTGTTGGATGCAGTGACAGAGTGAATCCACTGGTCCATATTCACCTGCCGTCAGTGAAACATAGATCTGAGTGTCGTCTGCGTAATTGTGATAGGACACATTTTCGCTGCGTATCAACTGACCTAACGGCAGCATGTAGAGGTTGAACAGAAGGGTCCCAGGATTGACCCTTGGGGCACCCCACAGGTCAGGGGCATCTGGTCTGAGACACAGTTACCAATTTCAACAAAGTACTTCCTGTCTTCCAGATAGGACATTAACCAGTTTACGGCCAGTGATGCCCACCCAGTCCTCTAGTCTCTGTAAGAGGGTCCCATGATCGACAGTGTCAAAAGCAGCACTCAGATCTAACAGAATTAAGACTGAGGCTATAACGTGAACTGGACAAGCACTGATGCCCTTGAGGGAAACTGCAACCTTATACCTAATCTGGATGTCCTACCAGTAATCATTCTAACAAAACATTTCACTCCATAACAAACTTAATAGATTGGGTTCACTTCCAATATCCTTTCATTCACGTTTCTGAATCATAGAAATGTGTGTTTTACCCCGCTCTAACTTTTTAAAACTGTATGCTGCCTCTACCACCACCACAAGGATATTGGAAGAAACTGCACTATCGGTTTTATCAGGTCTTCCTAATTTCAAATGGTACTCATGGTGTTTTACCGTACGTGCAGGGGTTAAAGTGTCGAGTAAGTAGTGAGTATGTGAGCTGTAGATAGACTTTTTAAGTTTAAATCCCACAATTCTTCCGTCAGAAGAAAGTTAGCAAAACAGATGTAATTTACAGCAATCTGGTGTATTTTAGATGATCATGTTTTCATCAGCATTGCACACAGAAGTTAAAATAAGGACATGCATTATGAATTGTATTATACTATATTTACTTAGGAGATGTGTAATACGAGTTATGCACATTACAATTGTTAGTTATTTAATAGTTAGTTAGTTAATGTTTCAGTCTGATGGTGAATTCTAATTAACAAATTTGACCAACAAGAAATATTCACATTTTTTGCCCTATGGAGCCAGGCTGCTGAGAGCTGAGAGAGCTGAGAACTGTACTATTTCTTTAAATGATGAGGGCCACGATCCCACACTCTGAGGCTCTCGTACTTTCCAACGGCAGGCTATCCTTCTTTTAGCAGCTGTAAGGCTAGATAGAAATTGGTGGCGTTTATGATTTCATGTTTGTTGTGCCATTCAATAGAAGTAGCCCCTGTGTGAGGGGAATTTCTCTCTCCATTATGTTTTGGACAGCGCACATTCTCCCAAAAACGGTTGACCTCTGGGCATTGCCACACCATATGAAGGAAATACCAATGGTATTATTATCTTTAACTTTCATCATGTGCAGTCTCCTTGAAGGTAAGACTTGTGGAGAAATGTATAATGGATCATGTGGTTGTTTGGGTTTCTCTATGATAGAGAACCATTGGACCAGATGTTGACCCAGTCCCAATCAGACTGGTCTTTTAGTTCTGCTTTCTAAAGTTGTTCGATGGGCAAATGTTTGTTTGATGTCTTAATGATGAAGATCAGAAACAATACATTGGCTTTTCTCTCTGTTCAGTATGGTGTGGAGAGGGTGGTTTCTAGTGCATTCTGGGACATCCCCATGGGACGCCATAGGCAGCAGTGCTGTTTGTAACTGTTAATAGAAATAAAAATATGGAGCAGGTAGGTTATAGGTTTTCTGTGGGTCTTGAAATGGTCTTAATCCATTTTGTCCAATTATGTTACTTAGCATGAGAACCTTGGTGTTCCCATGGAGAGAAAGAGATACGTATAGGTTATTGTGGAAAATTGGTGATTGCAAGAATATGTTTGTTATCTCCATGGATGGGTTGACCTGATGCAAACTAGAAACAAGATGGGCAATGACAGGGCCAAACCTGCGTAGGGTATTAAAGTGTACGTTGCTAACCCACTTGTACAGTGTGTTGTGTGTGTGCGGGTGTGCGGGTGTGTGGGTGTGTGGGAGAGAGAGTGGAAGCAGGTGAGGACATGTAATTACCCTGTGACAAATCCCTGAGCCTCCTGTCACCAACAGAGCAGCACACAGGCATAATGCTTATTACACTGCTTCGGGCCAGATCAGGCCTCTCATCTGGAGTTTGTTCTCCCTGTGGTCCTTAGTGCTGTGTGTAGAGGAAGAGGAAGAGGCAGAGAATACAGTGAATCACATGCCCAGATGTGGATTTAGGGAATGTTCGACACTTCAGACTCCCTTAACATACACCCTTACCTGGCACAGGTAAGGGTGTATGTTTAGTTTAGAGCTCAATTGTTGTCTACAGCTAACCCAATGACAAAGCAAAACTCTGAGGTCTTTGCCATTCATTCATCATTCATTCATTCATTGCCCTTCGATGTAACTGCAGTTGGGATTTTGGCCGTTACAGAAATGTATTGAATTGAATCATTGCTTTGAACTCTTTCCCTCTTACATGCTGTATAAGCGTGTCCTGTAGCTACTGCTGAACCTCTGGAGTGTTCCTGACGCTGCTCCAGGTTTCTCACTGCTGCACAGACTCAGACACATATAATAGACACATAGTGTTCTATTATACCTGGTGAACGATCGTACTTTCTGTTGACATTGTAAAAACATGTAGTATTCTGCTGTAATACAGCAGCGGCCTCTTTCCATCTCATTTTCGTGTGGAATGCAGATGCGGGAAGTATAATTCAAGGGTTAGGCAAAGTGTTCCCAGAGACAGTCCACACTGGACCCATTTGAGAAGTACTTTCAAGCAGCCCTCTTCAGACCCCTCAGATAGGGCAGTTCAGGTACTTCTAAGGGCTTGACCTCAGTGAGATGCACCTGAGGTACTCCCTGTATATGTGAAAGTGCTCTCCGCTAAAGCAGCGCTGTGGTGACAAAGGCAACAGAGAACAACATCTATTTTTAGCTCCTCTGCTTCTGTGTTTATCTCACTTCCACTTAATACTACACTTTACATGCACACACAGGCCTGTGTGACACTCCACATGAGCTCTGTGACCGAGCCGTGAGCACATCTACAGTGTAGTCTCTCTCACACTCTCCACATGAGCTCTGTGACCGAGCCGTGAGCACATCTACAGTGTAGTCTCTCTCACACTCTCCACATGAGCCTCCTGCCTGACCGAGCCGTCTAAGCACACTTACAGCTTATGAGTCTCCCACTGTAGTCTCTCTCACACTCTCCACATGAGCTCTGTGACCGAGCCGTGAGCACATCTACAGTGTAGTCTCTCTCACACTCTCCACATGAGCTCTGAGACCGAGCCGTGAGCACATCTACTGTACATGAATCCGGAACACAATTCCACAATTAGTCACTGCAAACAGTGTATCTTTGTATACCTCTGTACCTAGCAGCACCTGTGAAACCTTTTTCTGCCCATTTTATATGGAAACTAGACACTTGTGGCTAGGAGAAGGGAAACATTTTGACTCCCAATGATTATTCACAGTTATTGGCACCATGACCAAACAACAGTGAACACTTAATACCTTGATTTTCAACCAGTGTGCAACACTTGTGTGCCTTGTTGTTTTTGCCAGGTGTGACTTGAAAAACTAGTTAATGGAGACAAAGATGGATTTAATGGAATCATTTGCAATTTTGACGTGCCGTGAGGAAACTCCTGAACCAAAAATATAGCAAAACAGTCATCATTGCAAACACACATTTCACACTTTACGCACGTTACATGTAGGATGGGGTCTGGGGGGCCTTACCCAGAAAATGTTCATCAAAAGCTTTGAAAATTCCTGTAAATTGGTGCTGTTCCATTTGTTACCTGAGGTAAAAAGTACAGCATCATTTAGAGATAATTTACAATAAAAATACTAAATTCATTTTGGAAACAGATATAGGCTTTTCATTTGGGCATGGACGATTTATGGAAATGCCTACAAGCAAAGTGTTCCCCTTGGTTGTCTGTATCGGCTGAGGCAAGAAACTTGAGGCAAAGTACAGTGCATTTTAGAAGTTGTCACACAGTTTAAGGACTGAAACTGAAAGGACTGTCATGATCCCCCTCGGCCCTTGTGTAAAAATGTCCGTCAAGCAATTTAAGTGGCACAACATGAACCAAATCTTCTCCACACAAAGCCGTGATTTAATTTGATTTGATAGGAATATACACGTTTTGTCATTAAACACTATGTATGATGGTTAGTGTTATATGTGTGTTCATTGTGTAAATATGTATTCTCCTTTGTGTCCCACTCCAAACTGCTGTCCTTGAGCTGTCGTTTCTGTTTTTAAGACTTTGTTCTGGCACAAACATCCACACAGCCACTTCCGAAACAACAGGCTGATATACCTCTGCTGATGTCACCCCCAGTCTGTCACATAAACTATCATTGAAAATGTTGCACTGAGATTATGGTGATTTGTGTTTTGGTTGTAACATTCTGTTCTGAGTGCATGTTTTAAGCGCCCAGAAACATTAACAAGACTGAAATCTGAATTGCTAAAGAATTAGACCTGTCCAGTCTTTGTGAACAGAACACCTGCATTCTAAAGCTCTAATACATTAACTCAGAGCTTCTCAAACTTTTTCTGGCGTGCCAGGAGAGGAGATATAAGAGATAAAAAATGTATCTGCGACACGCACCAATGAGTGCAGCCCATTGACTTAAATTGGATGCCATCTTGCTGAAACTGGGGTTAGGACAGGACGCTCCTGGAAAAGAGATTAGTAATCTCAATGGGACTTTCCTCGTTAAATAAAGGTTAAATTAAAAAAACAAAAAGTTTGACATTAAACACATGTATCCCGTGCAGGAGTGGCTGGACCTACGCTGTCGGGGCGTTCGCAACGCCAATGCCTACATCCTGGTCTACGACATCTGCTGCGTGGAGAGCTTCGAGTATGTCAAGATGATCCGCCAGCAGATCATGGACCACAGGTATGAGAGGACGAGAAAGAGGGGAGAACAAGGGGGGGCACAGGGGAGGAAACAGGTGGGACACAAGGGGGGCACAGGTTGGACTGCGGAGTAAATCAAATTATTTTTGTATACTGACTGACTGGGTGGCAAAAGCTATCAAGTCTCAACCGCTGTGCTCTTCTAGAGCTGAGGACCCGATTTTCCTGTGATTTTCAGTCGTGCCGAGTCAGTCCCAATCATCTCTAGTTGAAGACATTCGCAGCTGCTTCAGTCTCTTTGTGCGGAGCTGTTACTACTGGACTTTGCACCCAGACAGACATGACTAGAGCCCAATCACAGGCATTTAAACACAGTTGAATTAGAAAGCAGATTTTAGCCGTGCCCCAGTACAACAGAACGTTTATTGACACTTCTGCACACACAGAGCCCAGCGGCCAATGAAAATTAGCGGAGGAGCTTGGCTTTTCAGAAGAAAGAGACACACAAACAATGGCAACAATGAGGCATAGTGATATTTCTGCCTAAACACCAAATGTATTGTGCAAGAAATGCTAAAGTGGATCACACATAAATGATGGCCCTCACTGTTTAAATAAGCCCCACTCCTCTCTTCCTCTTGTGTCTGACGTCCTCATCTGTTTGGGCACAGCTCTAAATGACTATAAAAAAATAATATATAAATATAATAAAAATAATAATTTTCCACTGATAAATCCATGGGAAATTTGTCCAACTTATTTTTCTTTTAATGTCCATTTTAGAGACTCCTCAGTTAGCATTACAGCTAGCCTAGTGCTGCAACTCTCTGTTTTGGTCGGCTAGTGATCACATGACACAATGCTACAATGACAAGTCAGAAATTACGGCTCCAGCCTCATGTGTCCACAGTTACACTTCACAGGGGCAGAGAAGATGAGTTTCAGGAGAAAAAGCGTCTCGTATCAGCCGAGCGGCCGCTGTTGTAGCTGTGCTAGCTGTCCTTTTGCCACCTGCAAACGTCACTTATGTGCAAGTCATCGAATCAGTGGCTATGCTTGAGAATGCTCTATTTATAAGTGACGTGACACACTCGTTGCTACTGCCATCTTGAGGACAAAAGCCACTTGCTCACAGTGGGCAGTGCCAACAAAAAGTCTCAAAACAAAGGATTCCTCTTCTGCAATGTCCACAAAGACCCTGGTTACTGACTACTGTGGTCAGGAGGGACCAGTGGACTTACAGAAATCACTCCAGACTGAGTGCTAATGCTAGTTTACATATTATTGTGCATAAGTTTGTAAGCTGTAGATGAGGATCAAAACCCTTAACTTCTCTCTTCTTGAAGTATCAACCCTTTCATTTTAAAATTTACACTGTTTTTACTGTCTAACAACAATAGCATGCTGCAACGTCTTCAGAATGGTGATGACAAAAACCCTGACTGAAACCCTCGAATAATATAACTCATTGATGAAACCAATAGATCCAAATAACATTCAAGATTCCCCATACTTTAAAACTGAGCTGAGGCAGGTCAGAATTTGCTGTTTAACTGTCAGATTACAGATTTGTTGACCTGTTTATGGGTCATATCTATAATTACTAGGCCTATCTATATGAAACAAATACTGGCACAAAGTTCAGTGTTTTTGACAAGAGAAATAAACAAAAGTGAAATAATTATAGTTTCAGAAAATGGCATCATAATTCAACCCGGAAGTCTGTGATGAAGTAAAAAGACACATACTAAGATTAATGTCTAATATTTGAAGACAATATCAAACAAAAAATGAGGATGTTTGACATTTGATCATTGTTGATACACACAATTGTGAAGTGGAAGGGAAAATTAGACATGATTTATAGAATAAAAAAGAAACAAAACTGTAAAGTGTCGTGTGCAAAAGTATTCAGGCCGCAATTACTGCAGTTACTGCTGAAAGTCTTTTGGGGTATGTCTCTATGTCAGTAACAACATACATACATACATACATACTAACTTACTAACTAACTAACTAACTAACTAACTAACTAACTAACATACTACCAACTTAATAATAACAGATTGAAATACAGAACAAGCACTCCAGTCTTTCTGCAACATATTCCAGTCAAAAGGAGCTGAGTGTATGAAGGCGTTCTTCCCCAGCTCTGTGCGGGCCAAAGGAACACACAGCAACAGCTGATTGTTTGATCCTAAGGATCTTCTCTGATCAAAGCACAAATGTACAAAGGCAATAATCCAAACATTGCCAATGTCCACACTGTCCTGCCTCCTAGTGGCTAGAGAAGGCCATCCCACACAAGTCACAAGTGATGTGTCAGGGCTCTACAGTTAATGAACCCGAGAGAAGCATGAGAAACAGTGTCCACCATCTGAAGACGTGAATCATTCATATAAACAAGAACACAACAATCTAACAGAGATACAAAAGTTACAATATCAAGGAGCTTTTTTACTTCAAAAGAAAAAAAAGGTCTTTGTTATTTTTTAAACCTTGCATATTATACATAAGAGAACAGCAGATTAAACAAACTCCAAAAAAAAAGGATGTTCACCCTGGATAGGACTTGAATTTTGATCGAGTTTTGTTACATGATGGAACTCTCAACTTCAGCGACTTGTAAAGAAAAATGTAATCCAAACAAAGAACCTACTAGTGATGAAAAGAAGGGGAAATACTTCATGATTCATGGATGTAGATAGAGTGTTTCGGATGTAACCAGTTGGTGTCTAATATCAGTTACATCCACGCAGTACCAGTTTAAGTTTGAAAACCTAATTCTTACGTCATCAAAATGCAAATGGCTGTACTCGACGGTGGAACTGTTTTGGTTGTGTCTACTCACGGGAGCCTGTATGTTCAATCAACATTTGGATCACTTTTGGGTCCTTTGTTACATCCAAACAACATAATTTTCTGCGTGGGGGAAACCAACATCTTACTTCCGCGTTTTGCGGATCTCGACCCAAATCGGCAACTCGCACATTCGCGAACCGCTCAGCAGTCTGACAGACGCTCAGCGAGGCAGAAATCTGTTTTGAAAGTTTTGTGTCCAACGAAGTTTACGTATGTTACGTCCAAGATAAGTTTGCTGTATGTTTCAATGGTAAAAAATTATAATTTATCCAATTATCTACTTTATGGTATTTTTATCATGCCTAGAGGTGGTACTTTCTGATGTGAGTTGGAATAAAAAAATAATCCTTATTTTAAATTTGGACCTTTATGTAACACTTCTGTACACTTTAGTGTGGAGTGTGTATATATATATATATATATATATATATATATATATATATATATATATATATATATATATATATATATATATATACTAGATGAGGATTAGATAGATAGATAGATAGATAGATAGAGTAGATAGGAGATATAGATATAGATGTATAAATCTGCCAAATCTGCTATAAAATCTGCTGCCAACTTCTGAAAGTATCAAATCTGATCCAGGGGGTTTTCTGTGATAATCTAATGTTTAGAGCTTTATTCATTTCATTGAGCATATAATGTGCAAAATGAAAAAAGAGAAGTGGACCATACAGATCTCAGAGGGGGAAAAAGCTTAGTTAGGGGATTAGCTCCAGGAGTACGTATCAGTCTAGTGCCGGTTAGCTATAGCAGGCTCAGGCTGGTTAGCTGTGGCGGGCTCCAGCTCAGGCCGGTTAGCTCCAGGAGGCTGTGGCAGGCTCAAGCTGGTTAGCTCCAGGAGGCTGTGGCAGGCTCAAGCTGGTTTAGCTCCAGGAGGCTGTGGCAGGCTCAAGCTGGTTAGCTCCAGGAGGCTGTGGCAGGCTCAAGCTGGTTAGCTCCAGGAGGCTGTGGCAGGCTCAAGCTGGTTATCTCCAGGAGGCTGTGGCAGGCTCAAGCTGGTTAGCTCCAGGAGGCTGTGGCAGGCTCAAGCTGGTTATCTCCAGGAGGCTGTGGCAGGCTCAAGCTGGTTAGCTCAGGAGGCTGTGGCAGGCTCAAGCTGGTTAGCTCCAGGAGCTGTGGCAGGCTCAGGCCAGTTTGCTCCAGGAGGCTTGGCAGGCCAAGCTGGTTAGCTCCAGGAGGCTGTGGCAGGCTCAAACTGGTTAGCTCCAGGAGCTGTGGCAGGCTCAAGCTGGTTAGCTCCAGGAGGCTGTGGCAGGCTCAAGCTGGTTAGCTCCTGGAGGCTGTGGCAGGCTCAAGCTGGTTCTCTCCAGGAGGCTGTGGCAGGCTCAAGCTGGTTAGCTCCAGGAGGCTGTGGCAGGCTCAGGCCAGTTTGCCGTGTGGCAGGCTCAAGCTGGTTAGCTCCAGGAGGCTGTGGCAGGCTCAAACTGGTTAGCTCCAGGAGGCTGTGGCAGGCTCAAGCTTGTTAGCTCCAGGAGGCTGTGGCAGGCTCAGGACAGTTTGCTCCAGGAGGCTGTGGCAGGCTCAAGCTGGTTAGCTCCTGGAGGCTGTGGCAGGCTCAAGCTGGTTAGCTCCAGGAGGCTGTGGCAGGCTCAAGCTGGTTAGCTCCAGGAGGCTGTGGCGGCTCAGGCTGGTTGCTCCAGGAGGCTGTGGCAGGCTCAAGCTGGTTAGCTCCAGGAGGCTGTGGCAGGCTCAAGCTGGTTAGCTCCAGGAGGCTGTGGCAGGCTCAAGCTGGTTAGCTCCAGGAGGCTGTGGCAGGCTCAAGCTGGTTTAGCTCCAAGGAGGCTGTGGCAGGCTCAAGGCCGGTTGCTCCAGGAGGCTGTGGCAGGCTCAAGCTGCGTTAGCTCCAGGAGGCTGTGGAGGCTCAAGTTAGCTCCAGGAGGCTGTGGCAGGCTCAAGCTGGTTAGCTCCAAGAGGCTGTGGCAGGCTCAAGCTGGTTAGCTCCAAGAGGCTGTGGCAGGCTCCAGCTCAGGCCGGTTAGTTCCAGGAGGCTGTGGCAGGCTCAAGCTGGTTATTTCCAGGAGGCAACATTCAATCTTTCGTCAATCATCAGGTAACTTCTGACAGCAATTGTTTGCACACAGTGAACTACTTTACGCAGCACTTTACAGTTTTTGTTTTTTACTCTGGACATTCCGTAACATCTTCCCAATTGTGTGCCGCTTTGTGTTGCTCTTTCACAAAAAATGCCAACGCTATTAATTTAATTTTGTGTTTGTGACACAAAAGTTCCAGGCGTAAGAACACTTTTGCAAGCCACTGTGTGCCCCGCCCTCCAGCTGAGATAATGAAATCATCCGATTCTAGAAAGTAAAGGCGACTTTGACTATGGGCTGGCTGGTGTTTGTGAGCAGCTCTTGAGGATCATTCAGCCAGCACAGCCCGTCAATGGAGGAGTGGAGTGTCTGCCTCACTGAGCTCGTACTGTGTGTTCTGCAGAAGATATTTTCAAAGTGCTTGTGGACGTGTGAAAGAGAGGAGTGAGAGCAGGCTTAGTATATTCTTTTTTAAGCAGAGAGAGCTGCACGCGTCTGTGGACAAGTCTGCACCTCCATCTGTGCGCGACAATGAGCTTCATTTAACCAATCATGTCCTAAGAAGGCCATTTGTGCTCTCTATTAGTCACATACTGTAATGACATTTGCGCACGTTTGAGCTTACTACGGGCAGTCTGAATATGCAAACCAAACATTACATATTTTAAATGGCTTCAAAAAGTAGTCTTCTTTGCTCAACTTTAAGTTCAAGATGTTTCACTGTTCATCAAAGAGAACATTCTCAAGAGAACATGTCTTAAGGGGAGGAGTTTAGGTCTAAAAGTCACAATATCTGTAATGTGATGTTTTCATGAAGAGAGTATGAAGATGGTTTGTATCAGGGCCCAGATGTTTGCGCTTTACTTTATCATTCAGATTCAGACAGTTTGATTACATGGTCACATGATGAAGGAGTCTGGAGAAGCACTTTCTCATTAGCACCAGGTGATGTAGACTGGTGCTACCATCTGTTTCCAGCTTTCGGGACAGTATAATGCAGGACCTTTAAAAGGTAACCTATATCTACTCTGCATATCAATGTTCATTTCACTGACTAAAATAATTCATCATAGCAGTCAATGACAACGTCCACACGCGCCAATGACTTGTGTTCAGAAGGACTTTTAATTGACAATGTCATATTTATTCTGAAACTACAGAAAAACTCAATTAAAAGTAACCATTATGATCAAAACTATGACTAAAATTACATACATTTTCATCAACTAAAACTATGACTATGAATATATACTTGTCAACTAAAAGTACACATATTTTTCATAAATGAATGAAAAGAATGAATATAGACCAGACTCAAACAAGACGGCGACAGGCCGATAGAAACATGAAATAGATTGGAATTTGTGACTCTGACTCTGACTTGATCTTGTGATAAGCCGCTATGTTCCACTGATGCTAACTTATATGAGTCTTAACAAAACAAAGCTAGCAAAGCACGTTAGCAACAGCTGTTTCCTGTTTATCGACGCACGGCCCTCACTTTGTCACGACCCAAATTCTGATATTTTCAGGTCATAATGCATCTAACATGATCCAAAGCATTAAAGAGGTTCAAAGGCGGCGTAGAGGCTTTGCACACAAGGGAAAGAAATTACAATAAAGCTGAGGAGAAACCCGGAAGTATAATTCAGGTACAATTTAGATTTGATTTATAAATAAAACATAATAAAACCAGAGCCAGGACCTGCACATGGAGACACACTCCACCATTAACAGAACCCTTCCAAAGTGCTAAAAGGTCTAAAGTCAGAGGGGCGGGGCCAGTCAAAACATGCATGGCTTAAAACTAAACTAAAACTAAATAAAATGTCTTGTCAAAATGAAAACTGGTTAATATGTTTTCCATATTTTCTCTTTGCTCCCTGACATATGTGTGTGTTTCTGTGTGTGTGTGTGTGTGTGTGTGTGTCTACAGGGAGGGCAGCAGCAGTGAGGTGCCCATCCTGGTGGTGGGGAACAAGCGTGATCTCCAGCGTCAGCGCTTCATGCCCCGCCGCGCCGTCTCCGTCCTGGTCAAGAAAACGTGGAAGTGTGGCTACGTGGAGTGCTCGGCCAAGTTCAACTGGCACGTGATCCTGCTCTTCAAAGAACTGCTGGGCATCGCCGTGGCCCGGGGCGCGCGACAGAACCACACCTCCATCAGACTGCAGGGGGCGCTGCAGAGAAACCGTTGCACTATCATGTGACCCCAAGAAGCACCTGTACAACTTCCGACCTCAGGCGCCAAAGGAGACGAGACTGTGCACTGCAAAACGTGAACGTCCACACGCGCAAATGACTTGTGTTCAGAAGGACTTTTAAGTAGGTTTTTTACTTACTTTTATAGCAGAGAAAACACTTTCAGATTTTGGATACTTTAGATAATTTTAGCTTGACATAATGTCCCAACCCATTAGCAGATGATGTAGCTTGAACTAAGAAGCAATACAATTAGGGCTGCACAATATTGGAAATGATTGCGATATCAACATAATTGCAATATTTGAACATACTTTTGAACACAATCATTTCAGTTCTATTAAAACTAGTGAAGCTGTAGCAGAGTTTGAGCCTGGAAGACCACGCCCTGCTGCATCCACGCCCTGCCCTGCTCTGATAGGCCGAGCGGAGCAGTTATTTCCACCACCGACAGTGTCTAAGCTCAGGGGTAAAGAGATCCTGCTCTGCACGTCCTGTGCATCGCTCATCATTCCCTGCCGGGGTCGACGCGCCAAACCTTACATATTTATCCACTCCATGTTTTCTCTTCCATTGCTTGTCGCCTTTAGAGTCTCTCCAGGTTGAAATATGCTCATACCTTGATCTCAAACTATGTCAAAATAAAAACTTAACATAGACAAAGATGACAAGGCTAATTTAGACTAAATAAGGAACATCATGAACAAAATCAGCTTTTTTCAAGATTTTCATTAAAGAAACAACAGCACATTGAGTCAGCTGGAATCCCTTGGCGTAAAGCAATATATTTAGTTTGTGATATCAGTTACTGCATTGGCCCATATTGTGGTAGTGATACTTCTGCAATGTATTGTGCAGCCTTACTATATGTTTTTTGTCATCTATATCCACCTAATGATTAGAATAATAAGGACGCTTTTACGCCTTTTACAGTGCATTATTCCTGACATTTACGTTACATCAAATAATGATGATCTAATGCATTTATTGACATTACAATCATTTTTGGAGTGTAAGTCTAGTTAAACGTACTCAAAGGTGTTTTATTCTGAATTCAAGTCATTTTAAGTCTTGTTGACCTTCATGGTTTTGCAGTGTTGCTCTCTATGGCTGGAAAACCCTCCCGTGGCCTCCTGCTTTACTGAGCTGATTTTTACTATGAGGTTTATATGAAGCAGTGCGCTGTAAAGACAATCCCTCGCTTCCACTCAGCCCAGCAGCAGAAGGCTCCACTCGTGAGACAGCCAAGGCCCGAGCTGGACGCGCTGTGGTCCACGGACAACGCACGCAGCAATAGTATCCAGTCTTCCTATCAGTGTGTCGCCTTCACCACGGTCCAAGCACCCGGTGTGAAAGTAGGGGTGGGCGATGTAGGGGCAGGACACCACAAAAGGTCTGGGGTAATCTTCCAAGTAAGGGTCAGAAGTGATATTTCTGCACTTCTTTTCACAGTCCATTCACAGTCGTGCAATTCTTTGATACCTTTGAACACGTTTGGGTACATTTCTGCTCATTTAACGTAAAAAAAGGATGAATTCCAAGTATTTTCTTTAGTTCTAACGCAGCACTGGTCAGGGATTCTGTTTGATATGGTCATTTCTTTTATTTATTTTCCAAACTTGTCTGTGTAATTCCCTCGCATGCTTTATTATTATTTGCAATATAAATTTATAATAACTACACTTTTATTAGCCTTAATAAAACATGAACCAAGACAAATCATAATTACAAATATTTTTTACTAATTACAAATACATAATTAAGGCATTATGGTTTTAGTAGTTAGCACCCTGAATTAATAAACAATGAATTATTGTTTTTTTTTTCTTTGTTCATGCTTTATTAAAGTTAGTAAAAGTGTACTTATTACAAAGTGATTGTTTGCTAGTCTTTAGTGCAATCTGTGTGCCCCAGACCTCTGATGTCAAGTGTACTTAGCCAGACGTACACCAGCCACGCCCTAACGCACCCTAGTGGTTTACAGTTTGGAGTTCCTGTTATTAGATTATTATTTTTTGTTATTAGTCCATTGATACTTATTGTAAACGATATTGGGCGTATTTACCAGAGCTGTGGCACAACTGAAGAAACTACTTGGTCACAACAGTCACAAGTGTTAAAGATATCGCCCACCCCTACGTGAAAGCAAAAATGATTTGAAAACCTGTGCTACCAAACGCTTAAAGGATCAGCACAACCTCACGAGAACGACCACGCTTCACACTGCCGTATTCTGTCGTCAAACATTTCAACTCTTTTGCTTTCATTGTTGGGAAAATCATTAGTCGTTCTTTAAGGCATGTGTCGTCTTGTTTTAATTGGGAAACAAGGGGGTGAAGTGTCTTGCTTAAAGGCACAAGGGGAAGCACTGGTCAAACTGGGGCTCAAACTTAAGAGGCGAATGCTCTACCACACACTATGTTTCCATGCACGCTCGGAAAACCAGACCCCTGTCCTCCTTGTGTGGCACATGTGCTTTTTGTCTGCCACCTTAAGGTGGAAGCAAAAACCAGTACAGTCTACAAAGACACTACACAGTTCTTCAAGTCTAAAAACCAAACGAAAATGAGATGTTGCTTATCTATGTTTGCTGAAGTTATATATATTTATGATAGCCGTTTCTATTAGCAATTACAGCCGCACAGTTTTAGTGCTGATGCCAAATGACTGGACGCCCCCAAACGTCCCTCAGCCTCCACTTCATCAGTCGTTTGACCTGCTGGGAGTTACCAGTGCATGGAAACGTAGTGACTGAGCCACTGCCGCACTAGTATCCGAATACTTTTGTGTTTGGAATCTAAAATCCCATGGTGTTATTCCTGTTGCCGTGCGACGTATGGAAGTGCTTCCTGACACGCTGGAACATCTGTTTATCCAGGCTCCAATCAGGAACGCCCGGGTGTCGCATGTTTACTCATCTTTTTGAATATCTATTTGAATGTCACACATTTCTCCCGCAGCATCCTGATAAATCTGGACTCGTCGGCATGACAACCAAGAAGGACGCTCTGAACCCATCCTGCAGATGAAAAGGCCGCAGTCCCTTTATCAGGATGTAACGTAGGCTTTAATGTGCCCTTCACACACACACGCACAGACACGCACAAACGCACGCACACACCCTCACACACACGCACACACACAGACACGCACAAACGCACACACACACTCACACACAGACACGCACAAACGCACGCACACACCCTCACACACACACACATAGACACGCACAAACGCACGCACACTCACACACAGACACGCACACAGAAACACACACACACAGAAACACACACACAGAAACACACACACACAGAAACACACACACAGAAACACGCACACACGCGCACACACACACACACACACACACACGCACGCACGTATTTGTATTGTTCCAGTCGTCTAAACCTTCTCTTGTTCCTTTGCTTTGGCATAAAGTAACGTATGCATTGAAAAGCTCATAAACAAAAGCTAGCTTGCCCCGAATGCTAACGTTAGCATGCTGTTGTATTAAAGGCAGTTCATTAGTTGAGGTTTAATGGAGCTCAACAGTCCCACTACTTTGAAGTTCTCCGTGATTCTGGAAGTACAGTCAGTTTCTCATTATGTGACATATTATGTGTTAAAAGGCATGATGGAGGCTAACCAGTGTCCATGGGGCGGGTCTTTTCAGTCCAACACATGTAAAACTGATATTTCTGCAAACTACTTTAAGAACTTTGATCAAAGTTTCTGATACAGATTTTAAGTCAACTGAGAGGTCTTGTGCTCATTACTTACCACAGCTGAATAGCTCCGATCTCTTTAAACCAGGCATGTCCAAACTACGGCCTGGGGGCCAAATGCGGCCCTCAGACCAATTTTTGTTGGCCCTCAGGCTTCCTGCTAAGTTGGTCCAAACAACAAAAAGTTGTACTTTTTCTGTAAAATTGGAAAAATTCAAGCATTTTGATGTTAAATATATTCCAAGTCTTATTAAAGGTGTGGAGGCTCATCAAAACGATGTCAAATGTAACATTTGGAGTTATTCACTTCATTGTCGGGTTGTCTGTGGCCCTCTGCTCCGTATAAGGATCAAAATGCGGCCCTCTGTGAAAAATGATTAGACACCCTTGACTTAAACTTTGAATTAAAAATATATCTATTCAGGAGGATGCCTATGGGGAAAATGAAGGGAAAATGACAAACTTTCAGAAGTGAGCCGCAGGTGGAGCTGTTGAGCTCCATTGCAGACAGATGTGAAATGTTTAAAATGAATAACAAAAGTGCAGAAATATCACCATATTCCCTCATTTGAACATTTACAACATAAGTCTTCTATTCCAATTTGGCACATCTTCAAAACAACATTCACATTATGATCTGACTCGGACACGACTCGGACACGACTCGGACACGACTCGGACACGACTCGGACACGACTCGGACACACGACTGAGCACACGGCTCGACACACGCTCGGACCCGTCGGACACCACGACTCGGACACGACTCGGACACGACTCGGACACACGGCTTGCGGACCACGACTCGGACACGCGACTCGACACAGTTACTAAATAAAAACGGCTGGACGACTGGACACACGACTCGGACACACGACTCGGACACACGACTCGGACACACGCTCGGACACGACTCGGACACACGGCTCGGACACACGGCTCGACGCTCGGACACACGACTCGACACGACCGGACACGACCGACAGACTCGGACACACGACTCGGACACACGCTGGACACACGACTCGGACACACGACTCGGGACACGACTCGGACACGATCGGACACGACTCAACACGATGCGGACACACACGGCTCGGACACGACTCGGACACACGGCTCGGGACACGGCTCGGACACACGACTCGGACACACGACTCGGACACACGACACCTCGGACACACGGCTCGGACACAACAGCTCGGACACGACTCGGACACACGACTCGGACACGATCGGACACGACTCGGACACGACTCGGACACACACGGCTCGGACACACGGCTCGGAACACGGCTCGGACACGCTCGGACACACGACTCGGACACACGACTCGGACACACGTCTCGGACACGCGCTCGGACACACAGCTCGGACACGACTCGGACACGACTCGGACACACGGCTGGACACGACTCGGAACACGACTCGGACACACACACCTGGACGGCTCGGACACACGGCTCGGACATGCTACGCTCGACACACCGGCTCGGACCACGCTCGGACACACGACTCGGACACAGCTCGGAGTCACGATGCTGGAACTGCGTGAACCAGTCGGTATCGATGGAACTGCGGACACACGACTCGGACACGACTCGGACCACGACTCGACACACGACTCAGACACTCGACTCGGACACACGACGTCGAGACACGACTCGGACACGACTCGGACACACACGATCGGACACACACGCTCGACACACGACTCGGACACACGGCTCGACACACGCTCGGACACGACGACTACGGACACACGACTCGACACACGACTCGGACACCACAGTCGGACACACATCGGACACACGACTCGGACACCAGGACTCGGACACGACTCGGACACGACCGGACACGACTCGGACACACACGGCTCGACACAGGCTCGGACATGGCTCGGACACAGACTCGGACACACGACTCGGACACACGACTCGGACACACGACTCGGACACACGGCCGGCACCCGGCTCGGACACACAGCTCTGGACAGCGACTCGGACACGTACTCGGACACACGCTCGGACACGACTCGGGCACGACTCGGACACGACTCGGACACACAGGTCGGCTCGGACACACGCTCGGACATGGCTCGGACACACGACTCGGACACACGACTCGGACACACGGCTCGGACACAACGACTCGGACACACGACTCGGACACGACTCGGACACGACTCGGACACGAATCGGACAACGACTCAGACACGAACTCGGACACACGGCTCGACATCGGACACGACTCAGACACGACTCGGACACACGGCTCGGACATGACTTGGACCTGACTGACCCTCTTTGTCCTCAGACTGTTGACGTGCGTGGAGTTCCTGTCGGAGCGGGCAGGAGCCTGGCTTGTACATATGATTGTGAGTGGATTTGCATGCTCGGCGGGGGGGGGCGGGGGGGGCGGGGGGATTGACCCTGTCCTCTGTGTGTGGGCGGCACTGGAATCTGGCCTGACACACTTTGTTTATTTTGGTTTGTTTGTTTGGTTTTTCACTGAAGGCGAGACACTGCAGGTCAAACGCTTCCAATGTTAAGACTCTTCTCACTCGAAGATAAACCTATCCAAAGATCTTCTCTTTTGCCATTTCTCATGTTTAGTCTGCCGCCGTTCTCAGAGCGGGAAACACTTTCACCAGACTCACGGTGACAATTCTTCACTGTTTTTATTTGCATTGATGTTATTAGGTGTTTTGGTACTGTAGGAACCTTTTACAGTTCCTGTCCCCATTTGATGGGCATTCACAAAGTAGGAACTAGGGACTGGGGCCACACTTTGGAGACTGCTCCGGAGCAGGTACTTTTGGGGAACACAGTTATGTTTTGTTTTCGTTCATTTTCAGACTTCCATAAGAGAAATGACCAAAACATGCTCCAAAAATACAACTTTCAATTCGATTTTTATTGTTAATTTCATTGTTTGTTTGAGCTTTTTGGGTGTCACAATTGGATGTGCATGGTTTACTACTCAGCAAGAGGAGGATGAAGGGCCCCACTTACTTCATATTTAAATGTTTCAAACTATACAGGTGCTGATGTTAAGTTAAGCCTCACGTTCAGCCACTGGGCGGTTCCTCTAAATTGGGACTGAGGGATTGTTGGGACTACTTCTTGGTACTGTTATGTGTTTATAGTCTCATTCAACCTGCTTCGCTCACATTATATTTCAGTAACGTATGCGCAGTAATCATGGCTGTATTACTTAAAAAAAAAAAAGATCAGTTACTCAAATTCTTTCCGTCTAGTGAATGAAATGCAAGATTTCTGTTAATGGTTAGCTCCCATCAACAGATTTACATTTGCCTTTATAAAGCATGAACAAATACTCGAATCATGAACAAGTAGTTTATTAAGAATGATTCAGGCTTAGTAACTACTTAATTAAGGAGTTTGGGTTAGAGTATTAAATAATTAGTTACTAAGTCTGAATCAATCAATCAATCAATCAATTTACAAACTATTCCATCCATCTTCTTCCACTCCATCTTCTTCCACCCGGGGCCGGGTCGCAGGGGCAGGACTGGGAGCAGGGACTCCCAGATTCCCCCTCCCCAGACACTTCCTCCAACTCCTCCGGGGGATCCAAAAGTGTTCCCAGGCCAGCCGAGAGGCATCCCTCCAGCCTGTCCTGGGTCTTCCCCAGGAACTATTAGTTCATTATAAATGAAAACTTTGGTCATGCTTTATTAAGGCTAATAAAGGTGTAGTGTAACATGCAACTTGACTTGTGGACATGTCTGAGCTGCGTATTGGGGGTGTGAAGCAGCACCATGAGCAGCACCATGAGCAGCACCATGAGCAGCACCATGAGCAGCACCATGAGCAGCACCATGAGCAGCACCTGCGTGTCTCCCTTGCGCACATGTAGCAGGTTCAACTGTGGGCGCAGCATGAGTCCACGCTCGTGCTGTGTTTGAAAAGGCTACACTTTTGTACCACAAAATGTACAGCGGCTTTTATTTTCACTGTGGTCGTATTGTGTTATTTTTTGGACACGTGATGAATTATTAAATGCATTTGAGAAACACCAGGCCTTTCTCTGCTCTTTAGTCAGCACCACACATACGCACATGTGTATGCCATATCACCCCCTAGTGGCCCGCAGTGGACGCAATTACTAATTTAGAATGTCTGAGGCTATATGAAATCATAACTATCATGATTATATCGGAAATGATACTGCAATAACTAATCAGAGCCAATAACCCAATGATAATTGATTGGATATGTATTGAGCCCTGCGACGAGTTGGCCACTGTCCAGGGTGTACCCGCCTAAGGCCCAAAGGCACTGGGATAGGCTCCAGTCACCCGCGACCCTAACGGGAACAAGCGTAGAAAATGAATGAATGAATGGATATGTATTGACCTATTAAAAGGGATTTATTTATGTGTATCTGGGTCATTGTATATCAGATTATTTTGTAAACTAATCTGATTACAAAATACTGATTACTTCTTCTAAAAGAATCTAGTTACTTCTCTGATTACTTTATTTCAAACTAATTCGATTACATAGGTGTTTCCCCCTGTAGGAACCCTTTACAGTTCCTGTCCCATTCCCCATGCACCCATTTGATGGTGTTGCACAGAGTAGGAACTAGGAACTGGGACCACACTGCAGGTACTTTCAGTGAGATATCTTAAAAGAAGTAACATTTACAACATATTTTACTGGAAATATGTTATTACTGTTTCATAATGCAGGTCACTAATTATTATATCGACTTATCGTTCCATAAACGAGAGAAGGAGCACATTTTAGTGGCCAATTTTGACCGTGGGTACTTTCTTTGCCTATTTGGGATTTATCATATTTCAAAATGTGTTCATGAGACAAGCAACATTTACAGTCTTTTAATAAATTACATCAAACAAAGTGTGATCTTAGCTTTAAAATAAAATATTCTTGTATTGATTTTCCAAGCCTAAAGTGGCTAATATGAGCTAATTCAGCTAGTTTCACTGACAGAAGCACTTAAGAAGTACCAGCAACGTGAGACTCAGCGATCAGAACCACGGACAGAGCCTTCAGAAGGACCAGCACCCTGGACAGAGGCCGTCAGAAAGACCAGCATCGTGGACAGAGGCACTGAGAAGGACAGGTCAGTCCTTGTCCACTGCGCATGCTCTGCGTGCGGGTTCAGCCCTCGTCCACGGCGATGCTCTGCGTGCGGGTCAGTCCTTTGTCCACGCGGCGATGCTCTGCGTGCGGTCAGCGCCTCGTCCACGGCGATGCTATGCTCTTGCGTGCGGCGGTCAGCCCTCGTCCACGGCGATGCTCTGCGTGCGGTCAGCCTCTCCACGGCGATGCTATGCTCTGCGTGCGGGTCAGCCCTCGTCCACGCGATGCTATGCTCTGCCGTGCGGGTCAGCCCTCGTCCACGGAGATGCTCTGCGTGCGGGTCAGCCCTCGTCCACGGCGATGCTCTGCGTGCGGGTCAGCCTCGTCCACGGCGATGCTTCTGCGTGCGGGTCAGCCCTTGTCCACGGCGATGCTCTGCGTGCGGGTCAGCCCTCGTCCACGGCGATGCTCTGCGTGCGGGTCAGCCCTCGTCCACGCGATGCTATGCTCTGCGTGCGGGTCAGCCCTCGTCCACGGCGATGCTATGCTCTGCGTGCGGTCAGCCCTCGTCCACGGCGATGCTCTGCGTGCGGGTCAGACCCTCGTTCCACGGCGATGCTCTGCGTGCGGGTCAGCCCTCGTCCACGGCGATGCTCTGCGTGCGGGTCAGCCCTCGTCCACGCGATGCTCTGCGTGCGGGTCACGTCCACGGCGATGCTCTGCGGGTCAGCCCTCGTCCACGGCGATGCTCTGCGTGCGGGTCAGCCCTCGTCCACGGCGATGCTCTGCGTGCGGGTCAGCCCTTGTCCACGGCGATGCTCTGCGTGCGGGTCAGCCCTTATATGCATCACACTGACTTGTCTCAACATGTGAAATTAACAGTTTTGAGAAGGTCTTTTATGTGTCTGTGGAGGAACCTTGAACTGGTGGCAGGAGTCCTTCTCTATGCTGCCCTGAGGAGCAGCGTCAAATCGCTCATTCAACTTAGCAACTTCACCCGACCCATCAAAAATCTAAGTTTAAGAGCCAATGGGTTGGACCAGACCTGGGCATTTGTGGCCCCAGGGGGCAAACGTGGCATGTAACATTTGTCTGCGCTTTTCTCCGCTACTTGCCTCGATTCGAATATGGCCCTCAGGGGAAAAATAATTGCCCACCCCTGGGTTAGACTATTACACTAAAACTAACACCATTATATTTAAGATTGGAGTGGAAAATGATAGGAATGATAGGAATGATAGGAAGAACTGTAAAACAGAATCCTTCTGTCTATGTCATCAATCCAATTCAAAATGTAGAGACAATTTATGTTCAACATTTTCAGACAGTTTAAATAATAATTTAACTAAATAAAAGTGTTATCAGGCTCTTGTTTTGGAATGACCTCTTCCTACGTCACATCTGCTGCTCATGTTCAACCAGAACCTCACAGCAGAAGCCTGCAGCCTGGACGGAACCTCCACTGACTGGAGGAGGTGTGAGTGTTGCTCTGAAGCCGGACTGATGTGGGAGTGCAGCTCTGTAGGAACCATTTGCAGTTCCTGTCCCCATTCCCCATGCACATTCACACAGAGAAGGAACCAGGAACTGGGGTCACAGTTTTGGAGTATAATATAATGTACCTGAACGTGAAAGTATTCAGAGTACAGTACTCTGATTGGACCAAATACTAAATACCTGCAATAAAATGTGACAAAATACATTTTTAAAATGCTGTGTCCGAATGTCCACACTGCTGAGCCATTTTATCCGAATGTCCAGCAGGTGAAAAAGTAGTGCACTGAAAATATCCAACAATGCACCTTGAAAAGTACAGTGCAATATAGACCACAATGTATTACGAGAGTCAGAAAAACAACAGCAAACAGCAACAGGTCTTCAGCTGGACACAACACGACTGGATGAAAGTAAACTGTTGTGTTAGCCGCTTACTTTAGCTTGAGTGACAAGGCATAAAGTTGAATAATCCAGTCCGTTAACGTGTGATCCATTGATAGTTCTTAAATATGTGCCTGTCAGAGGGATTTGACCAATAGTACAGAAATACATTTTTATCAAGTTATGCAGACTTTTTTTATTATTATTTTTCTCCCAGATGCCAGCGTCATGTGACCCGCAGCAAGGAGAAAGTAGTGAGTTGACAGAATCGCTCTGTGATTGAGTGCACTGTAAAGGCTGCTGAATAGGGCAGGGCTGTGGGGTTGGGGGACAAGCTGTGGCCATCACCATAGCAATGGGTAAACAAATGCTTCAAGATCAGACACATCCCAACAACAAACCACCAGTCTCGCTTAACAACTGTATTATTAATGGAAATGTTTTGTTTTACTTCTAAATCTGAGGTGTTTTCCTAATCTGTGATTTTGGCCATAAGGTTGTCAGCTTCTGTAGCAGTATTTTAGATCAGCTCAGAAAAAGTTTATTGCCATTGTCAATGAACAGAATTCACAAACATAGGAACTTGTTTTGGCATTAAGGTGCAACATAAAACACTGAGCAATAATAAAAACAACATATATGACAAAAGGGCATGCATTAAAAAACAATTTAAAATTACAATAGTATAAAATAAAAATAGGCATTACTATGTACACAAGAATTACAGTTAAATTTACAGATGTAGTGCAGAAGTGATTGATTAAATTGTAGTTAAAGTGGCAGGTGTTTAGAAGTGTTCATGAGTCCAACGGCAGAGGGAAAGAAACTATTCTTGTGGCGGGAGGTTCTGGTCCGGAAGGAATGCGGACCACTTAGCCTCCTGCCTGAGGGGAGTGGCTCAAATAGACCATGTCCAGGTGAGAAGGGTCAGCTGTGATCCGACCTGCTCGTCCCAGAGCCCTGGAGACGTACAGGTCCTGCAGAGATGGAAGTCTGCAGCCGATCACCTTCTCAGCAGAACGCACAATGCGCTGTAGTCTCTGTTTGTTCCCTGGCTGTGGCTCCAGCGTACCACACGGTGATGGAGGAGGTGAGGAATGGAACTCAATGATGCCTTGTAAAACCCATCATCTACACTGGCAGCTTGGCTTTCCTCAGCTGCCGCAGGAAGTACATCCTCTGCTGGGCCTTCTTGATGAGGGAGCTGATGGTGGGCTCCCACTTGAGGTCCTGGGTGGTGCAGAGGAAGCGGAAGGAGTCCACGGTGGTGATGGGGGAGTCTGTCATGATGAGGGGGGGCTGGGGGGCTGTGACTTTCCTGAAAAACACGATCATCTCCACTGTCTTCTGGGCGTTGAACTCCAGGTTGTTACCGCTGCACCAGGACACCAGCCGGTCCACCTCCCTCCTGTAGACAGACTCATCTCCGTCCAAGATGAGCCCGATGAGGGTGGTGTCGTCCGCAAACTTGATCAGTTTTACGGAGTCGTGGCTGGAGGTGCAGCAGTTTGTGTACAGGGAGAAGAGCAGAGGAGAAATTACACAACCCCATGGAGTTCCTGTGCTGTTAGTCCGAGTGTCTGAGACATTTTTCCCCAGCCGCCCGCACTGCCTCCGATCCGTCAGGAAGTCAGTGCTCCACCTGCAGGTGGAGTCAGGCATGCTGAGCTGGGAGAGCTTGTCCTGGAGCAGAGCAGGGAGGATGGTGTTGAATGCAGAGCTGTAGTGCACAAACAGGATCCTGGCATAGGTTCCCGGGGAATCCAGATGCTGCAGGATGAAGTGGAGTGCCAGGTTGATGGCATCGTCAACAGACCTGTTGGCTCTGTAGGCGAACTGCAGGGGGTCCAGCAGGGAGGAGGTGAAGGACTTGAGGTGGGGCAAGACCAGGCGCTCAAATGACTTCATGACTACAGACGTCAGTCATTAAGTCCAGTGATCCGGGGCTTCTTTGGAACAGGAACAATGATGGACGACTTGAAGTAGGCTGGGACGTGGCATGACTCCAGGGAGGTGTTAAAAATGTCTGTGAAGACGGGGGTCAGGACTCCTGCGCGGTGTCTTAAGGTGGCGGGAGAAACACTGTTTGGTCCAGCAGCTTTTCGGGGGTTGGATTTCCTAAATAGTCTGTTTACATCCTGTTCCTGAACTGAGAGAAAAGTGGGGGAGGTGGGGGGGACCAGGGTTGGGTTGGCAGAGGTGGCCACCATGGGGGAGGGGGTGGTCACATCAAACCTAGAGTAGAAGGTGTTAAATTGCTCAGCCAGTTTTCGGTTTTCTGCAGCAGGGGTACAAGTACAACGCAAACAACAGTGGGGACCAAGCACAACCCTGCCTCACCCCCTCTTTCCAAATCAGTGAGTCTGTCAAGGTACTGTTAATTTTGATTCTAGATGTTGAGCTATCGTTAAGAGCCTCAATATTTTATATTAATAAATGATCGATTTTTTATTTGCTCAGTACTTTAAATGAATATGGCCAGCTAACAGAATCAAAACCTTTCTCAGTGTCCAGACTTATCACAGCTTTGTTTTGTTGTTTTTGTATATGGCTCATTATGTGTATTGATCATCTTATGTTATCTTGTGTTTGTCATTTGTTAATAAATCCTGCCTGATCATTGTGAATTAAAGTTGGGAGCATTTGTTTCATTCTTTTGGACATAATTGAGGTGAATACATGAGTCCATGTTCTGAATTGAGATTGGTCTGTATGAGGCACAGTCAAGTCGGAGGTATGTCCACTCTGAGATGAACCATCACTCCTCGAAGAGTTATTGTTTTTTAGTCTTTCAATTCCCCTTTGAATTTCAGTAGCTGTTATTTCAGCAACTAATTTTTTGTTTTTCTCTGTGGCCATGGCAGGTAAATTGAGAGAGTATCTGGCAGCCTAATGGTGGCAGCTGAAAGAGCGGTTTTATTACCTCCAGCCATGACTCCGTAAAACTCATCAAGTTTGCGGACGACACCACCCTCATCGGGCTCATCTCGGACGGGGATGAGTCTGTCTACAGGAGGGTGGTGGACCGGCTGGTGTCCTGGTGCAGCAGTAACAACCTGGAGTTCAACGCCCAGAAGACAGTGGAGATGATCGTAGACTTCAGGAAAGTCACAGCCCCCCAGCCCCCCCTCACCATGACAGACTCCCCCCATCACCACCGTGGACTCCTTCCGCTTCCAGGGCACCACCATCACCCCCTCAAGTGGGAGCCCTCCATCAGCTCCCCATCAAGAAGGCCCAGCAGAGGATGTACTTTCTGCGGCAGCTGAGGAAAGCCAAGCTGCAGTGCAGATGATGGTGCAGTTCTACACGGCCATCATTGAGTCCATTCTCACCTCCTCCATCACTGTGTTGGTACGCTAGAGCCACAGCCAGGATAAACAGAGACTACAGCGCCCTCTGCTGGAGCCACAGCCAGGGACAAACAGAGACTACAGCACATTGTGCGCTTCTGCTGAGAAGGTGATCGGCTGCAGACTTCCATCTCTGCAGGACCTGTACGTCTCCAGGGCTCTGGACGAGCAGTCGGATCACAGCTGACCCCTCTCACCCTGGACATGGTCTATTTGAGCCACTCCCCTCAGGCAGGAGGCTACGGTCCATCCGGACCAGAACCTCCACCACAAGAATAGTTTCTTTCCTCTGCCGTTTGGACTCATGAACACTAAACACCTGCCACTTTAACTGCAAATATTAACCACTCACTGCACTGTCACTTTCTGTACTCAAAACTGTAAATCTTACTGTAACTCTTGTGTACATAGAATACCTATTTTTAATTTAATTGTCTCTTAATGCATAGCCCTTTTGATTGAATATATTGTGTTTTATTATTGCTCAGTGTTCTATGTTGGTCTCATGTTTGTGAATTTTCTTCATTGACAATGGCAATAAACTCTTTCTGATTCTGATTATTTTCTTGTTTAAGAGCAGTTTTTCTGCCTTGTGACGAGTTAAAGCTGTACAGAACATGACCCGCAGGCGGCAGCAGTGAGACACGCGCGCACACGGCACCCACACCCGATCACACACACCACAAATCCGCACACACATACATCCGCACACACACACACACACACACACACTCATGCACACCCCCCCACACACGCACACTCGCAAACACACTCGCACACACACACACACACACCACACACACACAAACAAACACAAGCACTCACACACACAACTCGCACACACACTCGCACATGCAAGCACGCACGCACACCTGCACACACCCCCACACATGCACACTCGCACACACACTCGCACACACACACACACCACACACCACACACATACACAGCACTCACACACACACACACACACACACACACACATACACATACAAGCACTCACACACAACACTCGACACACACCACACACACACATGCAAGCACGCACGCACACACGCACCCCCCCCCCCCACAAGCGCGCAGACGCGCAGACGCACATGTACCAGAGCCTCAGCTGACTGTCAGACGCTCCGCATGTACAATGTTTAGAGGGAGCTCGGTCACGTGCTGCCGTAGGTTTACTCTCCGGTGACAGCGCGCCTTCCCTCGTGTGCAGGGCCTCACAGCGGGAGCCTGAAGCCCGCACTGCCCGCACAGCCCGTACTGTGTCCGGACAGAACCTCCACTGACCCGGGTGGTGTGAGTGTCGCTCTGGAGCCGGACTGATGAGTGAGTGCGGCTCGGTCCTCAAACAGGCCCGTGCTCCTCCGCCGTGTGCAGCTGAAGCCGCCCGAGCTCCCGTGCTCTGTGTCCGGTGTGCGGTCATGTGAGCGACTGTATGCCGTGACCGGTGCTCCTCCGCGGGGCTCGTTCGTAGCGCACACCGCCGAGGATGAGCGAGCAGGGGAAGGGCTCGGTGTCCGCCTCAACCTCAGCCGCGGCCCCTGTGCCTGGCCCCGGTCCCGGCTCGGACACGTACAAAGGCTGGCTCTTTAAATGGACCAACTATTTAAAAGGATACCAGCGGAGATGGTTCGTGCTGAGCAACGGCCTGCTCTCGTATTACCGGTGAGCTCATGTGCGCACGTACACGCAAGCCACGGCTAACGGCTACGAGACACACAGATCTGTGGGCTGTGGATGTAGACTACATTCACAGCCCACAGGTCCAGTCCTGGTCCTGTCCTGGTCCTGTCCGGGTTTGTTCCCTGGTTCATTAGTCTGGGTTCGGTCGTGGTTTGGCTGCAGCCTATTCTCATTTTTAGTGGAGATGTGGACTTGGCTTTATTCTGTTCTAGTCCTTTTTTATCCCAGGTTTAGTTCCTGTTTGGGTCAGTTCAGTGGAAAGGGCAGGGCTTATTTAACAAACAGTCGCTACACTTGACATGAGCAGAAAAGTCGCACCGTGATGTGATTGGTGTTGTGTGTTTGTTGTGGGACCAGGCACGAGCTCATATTCTGTTGTATTCTGTCCCTTTCCTTTAAGCATATCAGTGCAATGCATCAGTATGTTGTAATAAATCAGAAAAACCAGACATGTTCTGGTGCAGCTCTGCCTGGCCTGTAACATCATCGTCGGCTTCAGACACAGCAAACACTCACTCTTCCATGGGTTTCAGAATACATCCATAGCAAATGACAATTCAAACAGATGAGCCCATTTTCGAACCGTGAAATGCCCTCAAAATGTTGCCTTTCACAGGAAGCTATAGAGCTTAGTGTAGTGTCGTCACAGCGATCACTTAGCCTAGTGTTAAACCAATGGAGATATTTAGATGTTCCTCATTTTAGTGTTCATTCTCAAGGATTCTGACTGTTGACTCAGACTGATACATGCATTTACCTGCAGTGACCCCACAGATGATCAGATCGTTCCATGGCTCTTTTTTCCCATTGATGTTGCTACTGTATCTGTATGAAAAGTTTGCATTGCTGCTTCAAACATAACTAACTTTATTGTCCACTATACTGCAAATGTTTCTTTGGTTCACCATCACATGACACCAGCAATCTGTCCATCAAGCTTACAATCAATAAATAAATGTGAATATAAAAGTCTGCTGCATACACACCTCCAGATCTTATTCAACAAACTGACAGCATTCGGCACAAATGAACTTTTGTACACCATTTTCGTAGCTAAAGGCATTCTGCATCGACTCAGTGTCCTTGGTGACAGACTTGGACATCCTGTACACAGCCGACCGGTACAATTACACTAAGGGCTTAACAAATTAATTGAAAGATGGACAGACTGAATCCAGCGGTCCAGAGTCGATCCTCTGTCAATAAAAACTTGTGTTTTGAGCAGAGGTCAGACTTTGGAGAAAGAAATTTGGAATATTACTTGGCGTGGTTAATTGGCACGGAAGCCATTTTACTTTGTTTTTGGAAAGACCAAATAAAATCGAATCAAATATCGAGATCGATCAAAATGAGAAAACAAATCTTGATCATCCCCCCATATTACCCAGCCCTAATTACAATTCTGTTCAGTTTGTTCTTGTTAGCCACTGTCATATAGCCGAACTAGTGATGCACCGATATGCTCATTTTATGCTGATACCGATGCTATTGGAAACGCTTGGACCAATAACCGATATTAGGCTGATATTTTCTATACTTTATTTGGTTATTTTTGTAATGTTAACTGTAGCATAAAGTGTTTCTACGGACTGTCCGTGAATATGTCAAACAGTGAGTTGTGCGCATGTGCGTAGGTACGATAGAATACGCTGCTAACGAACATAGCGCGCTGTCTGTCTGTACAATAATATATCCTGAACAGAGCAAACAAGTAAACTCAGAAACTCCACGCTGCTGCCTCATCTTTTGTGTCAGTGCACACACCACATTGGTGACGAGGAGTAAAAGACGATGAATACAAGACAGACTCGATGCTTACCAGTTAAGTACCGATAAGCTAACCACGCCAGAAAAACAAAAAAAACAAAGTCAAGCTAAAAAACGTAGCCATTTCGCTGACAACTTCGCCTGCTCTATCAGCATTTGACGCAGAAACAAACCCGAGTTTGGTTGGGCCACGCTGGACAAAATGGGTACAGAGATTTGAAAACTACACGGCAGCTTTCAACATAACAGGAGCTGGAAGGCTAAAAGCGCTGATGTTATACTTGGCTGGTGAACGTGTGCATGATATCTATGACACGCAAGTGCAGACAAGTACGCAGACGTGAAAATAAAACTGGAAACGTACTTTGCACCAAAGAAAAATGTCCTTTATGAAGTGTACACCTTCAGAAAAGAAGTTCAACTCTCCGGTGAAAACTTGGACATACTGTACATGGCTTTGCATGCTAGCCAAGCACTGTGACTTCACCAATGTTGATTTGGAAATAAAAGGACAGTATTCAGAGCTGCACTTCAGCTAGGCTGCGTAGACCGGCACTCAGAGAGCCTGACATGAGTCTTGCGGATCTGCTCATCTATGGGAATCCTGAATAGATCTGGGATCTGCTCATCTATGGGAGGTCTATGGACCTATCAGAACAATCAGCATCAGGCATGGAACAAGGAGCAACTGCGTCTATTAATGTCATGCAACTAAAAGGACTACAACGTCCACAATGGGGATGGAAACAAGTGAAACAGCCAGTGCCGTAACTCTGTGCGGAAATATCCACACGACAGGATTGCCCCACGAGGAAAAGACTGTAAAGCCGCGTAAGCTGAATCACTTTGCCAAGCCATGTAGTCCAAACAAAAGCAACAAAAGAACTATGATGTAAAACCCAAAATCCAAAGCCAGGTATACAAACCACACAAAAAAGTGTTTAAAGTCACTAGTTCAATACAAAGTGATCAGAAAAACTCATCCAGCAGTGAAGATGAATATGTGTTTGTGACTACCAGTGCTGCCAAGAGAGATACCACAGCCCCAGTTAGTTCCTGCAGACGAGTAAGGTCTTTTCTTACAGCTGTACCACTCCGCTATCACAGCTGGCATGTCACCTGTGAGGCAGCGGCAACAACAAAGGACTAGGTGCAAGTTCTACGTGAAAACAGGAAAAGGGGTTCCCTGTTAAGCTACGACACAGCTACGCAGTTAGGCCTCATCAAACAGTGTATCGCCCTCACACTCCACAGTTGCAGACAACTGGTGAAAAGTCACCTGGAGCTTTTCCAAGGAATAGGTAAGCTAAAAGTTTTCCATTGAAACTCCACATAGACTCTATTGTTCTGCCTGTCAGCCACACAGGCGCGTGCCATTCCACATCAGAGCAAAGTTGAGAGAGACTACAAAAACTACATGGCAGTACATCATCGGGACTGTAACAGGTCCAACACCATGGATCTCAACAATCGTGATCCCACCCAAACCCAAAAACACGGAAGAGGTCAGGATCTGCGTTGACAGGAGACAAGCTAGCAATACAGCGTGAGTGTCACATCACACCTACCATGGATGACGTCATTCACGAGCTCAACGGAGCTACAGTTTTCTCAAAACTTGACTTGAGGGCCGGATATCACCAGTTGGAGCTCCACCCTGACAGCAGGTATATCACAACCTTCAGCACCCACAAAGGTCTGAGGAGATACAAACGTCTGACGCTCCGGCATCTCCTCTGCAGCAGAAGTCTTTCAAAACGCAATCAGCCAGGCACTGCAAGGCATTGATGGTGTAAAGAACCTCAGTGATGACATAGTGCATGGGAAAACACAGGCCGATCACGACAAAACCTACTGCAGTGTTTCACAGACTGAAAAGAAAAGGTCTCACCCTCAACAGAGACAAATGCAAATCAACAAATCCAGGTCAGAGTTCTTTGGACTCTGAAACTCCTTGTTTTAAACTGTATTTAAAACAAGGATTTTAAAACCTTGAGCTCTGTAGGCTTAATATATAATTAAAACTAGCCTTCACACTTTTCCCTCTGAAGTCCATGTGTCTACATGGTGTAGCTCATAGGTGTCAAACTCTGGCCCGTGGGCCAAATTTGGCCCGCAGTGTAATTATATTTGGCCGAGAGGCTATACCAAATGACTACTAGGGCTTGGTCGCCGGTATTATACAGCGCATTCATTCATCGTTACTACTACAAATCCCATTATATATTGTGTAGTAATAAGTGTTGCTTGTTCCATATTCAGTGTTAAAGCAAATCTTGTTTGGGTCAATATTAAAAGTTTCATTTGTTCAATACTGGCCGCGACTTTGTTCAATTTTTTATTTTGGCCCACTGTGGATTTGAGTGACACCCCTGGTGTAGCTCCTCCTCAGTCTCTGTGTCTGATCACACACAGGAAGCATGTCTAAACTGATTGTTTAGGAGAAAACTAGTCAAATAATGTCTGAAAAAATCATCATGTTTATCGTGGGTCGTGAGTGAATTCGTTAAGCTTATTCACCTTATGCCGGAAGCCCTTCGGGGTGCGCCATACAACGTAATCCTTCCGGTTGTATTAGTGAACACAGGGCTGCTGACCACCAGAGAGACCTCAGAGACCTCCAAGTTTTACACAGACTAAAAAGCCATTTTCAGACCAACGGAAACCAACGGAATTCCGCTGTAGCGGGGAGTGCGATTACAAAGGAATCACGTGGGAAAAGACGGAAAGTAGGCGGGCCTGAATAAGATCAATGTTTAATGACACATTTAATCTAAAACTTTTCTAGAGCTTTTGAAAGTCTAAATTTGTCATTTCTGGGTCTTTTGACTCAGAATACAGATTGAATGAAAGAATTAAAGTCTGTTCTGTCAGAATACAGCCTCCAGGAGCTGTTGTTTTCCTCTGTTTCTGCAGAGACGGCAGAGTTAACACTTACATTACTAAGGCGTAATATCGGTGGTTTTGGACTGAAACCGATATTACTCAATGACATGAATATCGGCATACTGATACTGGGCCGATATATCTGTAACCCCTAATATGAAGTCTTTACTTCCTGCTTCCGAAGAGTGCAGACGCTTCCCTGCTTGCTCCTGCCTGTTTCAGCTGCTTTCCTTATTTATTTTGCTTTTAAATCAGTTTTTGTCTTCCAAACATTTTTTTTATGACTCTTTTAAGTCAACCAAGGATTTTAAGAACATTTTTAGAGTTTTAATCAACAAATCTGACGAACCAGCGACATGTCCGTGAGAAGAGAAACAAACTCCTGTAAACGCTGTTGGAAATTTCAACAAGAAATTCATGAGCTACAAGCACGGATATTTGCTTTGGAATCTGAAAAAGGACTGCACGACACAATCCCTGTGTCATCCAGTGGTAAAGAAGTCCACATTTTTTACAAGAAAAACAGCAACTTTCAATTTAAACCGGAGTGACTCTGTTTCGTTTCCAAAACACTCTAAAGATAGTGCGAAGCCTAAGCAATGCAAAGATAATGTAACGCCACCTGAAATACAGCTTACAAACAGATTTTTACCACTTTCAAAGACTGAAATAAATGAACAAAGGGAAAATGGGAGACATGACGTGGCGAAAAGGAAGACAGAGACAGAGAGAGAATCTGTGCCTAACGTCAAGGTCGTCTTGATTGGGGATGGTGCGATAAGTCACGTGATGGCATGAAAAAATCAAAACACATTCTTTTCCCAGCGCCACAGTCACTGAGATTACGTCACGTATTTCTAATGTTTTGGCCACACATAAAGGAGTTAAACAGCTGATTGTGCACGTGGGCGCAGTGGACACACGACGCGAAGAGACTGAAGTTTTGAAAAGAGACTTCTTGGAGTTATTCGGACGTGCTTGATAAAATGGAAATAAAAACATTTCATAAGTGGACCTCTTCCAAACGTTGACAGGAAGATAAACAAGTTTAGCCGGCTGCTTCAGCTGAACACATGGCTGTCCAAAGAGTGTGCAACAAGAGAATTGCACTACATTGAGAACTTCTATCTATTCTGGAAACGAGAGGACCTGTTTAAGAGAAATGGCCACACCTCTGTAGAGGTGGAGTGAGGGTGCTGACAGAGAACCTGCTCCACGCTCTGAGGCATTGGACTGGGCCTGGACAGGCTGGGCCTGGACAGGGTCCTGAGCAGATAGTGAGAGAAGAGAGGAATGAGAGAAAAATTCCTTGCTATAGTTAGAGAAGAGAGGAATGAGAGAAAAATTCCTGCTCAATCAACCAGAGACCGAGCCAATGTTTCAACATCAGCAGCACCACAACCACAGCCTCCACCAAAGGATTTATTAGCAGCCGCTCCACCACCTGCAGCAAAGAATTCAACTCCAACTGCTCCACGATCACCTCCACCACCTCCAGCAAAGGACTCATCTGCAGCAGCACCACAACAATCTTCACCACGGCTAGCGCAGGAGTAATTTCAGTTCTTTCCTGCACGGTCCTCATCAAAGGCCTTGGACCCATCTGTGGCGGGCCTGGCAGTATCCCCGCGCCATCGCCCCTGCCCTCAGAGCAGCCCTGGATCCCCCCTGCAACATCTACTCCCACTACAGATTCCTCACTCTCCTTTCCATCTCCACTCTCACCCAGGGGTCTTCCCAGCCATCTTGAACATCTGATCAAATCAGGCATTAAGATGGCTCCACTCACGCCTAATTTAGCAAGAGTTCTGATATCAACGATGATGAACTCTCCCCTGACTGTTGCTACACAGACAAAAATCACCCCACCAAAACCCACCCGCCTTTCACCTGGTCCCAAACGCTCACCGGCTCCCACTACACCAACAAAAGTCCCCCCACCTATCCCCCCTCGCCTTTCACCTGGTATCTCCCATAGCTAGGATGCACTGGGGTCTCAGCGTTGCCGGGACTTATAGTCATATTAAAAATCAAACCAACCCGGGGCCCTGTGTAAAAAACAGCCTCCCCTAGTGCTATTTCTGTAGTATACATCACACAGATGGGAAAACAAAATGCGAGTCAGACTGCCCAATCTGAGAAATTTGATTCATATTTCCTGTAAAAAGATAACGCCCAGTCTCACTGAAACTAGTCTGAAACTTGCTGTGCTAAATGTCAGATCCTTATGTAACAAATCATTCTTAATTAATAATTTTATTTCTTCTTATAATCTTGATTTTATGTTTTTAACTGAAACATGGCTTGACAAAAACACAGGAAATTTAGTTCTAATAGAGTCTGCTCCACCCAACTTTATGTTTGAATCTGAAACACGAGAAAACAAAAAGGGAGGAGGTGTGTGTGCTTTTTGTTAGAGATGAAATAGTTACCCACAGGTTGTCCTTTGGGGTGTTTTCAACATTTGAGTATGTAGCCTTTAAAATTGAGCTAAAACAGTCTCCATCCATTCTCTTCATTGTTTTATACAAGCCTCCTCAGCACTGCAAAAGTTTTATTGATGATTTTACTGAGATGCTTTCAGTCGTATGCACAGACTTTGATGGTTTGGTTATAACAGGTGATTTCAATGTTCATGTTGATAAATTTGTGACAGAAACGCTAAAGAGCTTCATGCTGTCCTTGAAACTTTCGGTCTTACTCACGCGCGTGAGTGGCCCCACCCACAGCAGAGGGCACACTCTAGATCTTCTAATTACAAAAGGGGTTAATATTTCAAACGTCAATGTGGTCGATGTTGCTCTGTCTGATCATTTCTGTGTCTTCTTTGACCTGTCTGTTTTTCCCAAACCACCAGCTGGTCCTGCAATTGTCCGGAGGAGACACATAAATGACAGCACGGGAAAACTGTTTATGGAAATGATAAACTTTGAAAATGTCTCATGTTCTAATGTAAATGATTTGTTGAACTCTGTTACATCTAGTGTTTTGAATGTTCTCGACACCATTGCCCTATGAAGGCTAAAATTGTTAAAAATAAGCAGAAGGCGCCATGGAGAAATGATGATTCGGTCAGGGCACAGAAAAGGGAGTGCCGTTCGGGCCGAACGAAAATGGGCAAGTCAAGCTCCAGGTTCAGAAAGAGATTTACAGAGAGAAGTTGTACATGTACAACCTCATTTTATGTAGAACTAGGGAAGGATATTTTTTCTGAAATAATTGGAAGCTGCAGTAACAACTCGCGTGTCCTGTTTGCCACAGTAAACAGATTAACAAACCCTCCAGCTCAGCTGCCGTTAGAACTCATTTCCACATCCAAGTGTAATGAGTTTGCATTATTCTTTAATGACAAAGTTCAGGGCATTAAAAATGCTATCAATTCTACAATGCAAAAAATAACCCTCAAACCACCTACACACTTAGAGCTGACTCACTTTGCACCTGTAACTGACAAAACTGTCCAGGAGATCATCACCAGCCTGAGTTCATCTACATGCTGCCTCGATGTGTTACCCACCAGATTTCTAAAGTCTGTGCTGAACAGTTTGTTAGCACCACTCACTCAAATAGTTAACATGTCGCTTCAATCTGGAACATTTCCCAATGTCTTTGAAAAACTGCGGTCATAAAGCCTCTCCTAAAGAAGAGCAGTCTTGATGCCGCAGTACTGAGTAATTACCGGCCCATCTCTAATCTGCCATTTTGGGGCAAAGTCCTTGAAAAAGGTTGTTTACCAACAGCTCACTGATTTCCTCTTAATAAACAACTCATTTGATGTTTTCCAGTCAGGTTTTAGACCTCATCACAGCACTGAGACTGCTCTTGTCAAGGTGACAAATGACATCCACCTGAACACTGACGCGGGCAAAGCCTCAGTCTTAATTCTGTTAGATTCTGAGTGCTGCTTTTGACACTGTCGATCATGGGATCCTCTTACAGAGACTAGAGGACTGGGTGGGCATCACTGACACTGCTCTAAACTGGTTAAAGTCCTATCTGGAAGACAGGAAATTCTTTATCGAAAGTGGTAACTGTGTCTCAGACCAGATGCCCCTGACCTGTGGGGTGCCCCAAGGTCAATCCTGGGACCCCTTCTGTTCAACCTCTACATGCTGCCGTTAGGTCAGTTGATACGCAGCGAGAATGTGTCCTATCACAATTACGCAGACGACACTCAGATCTATGTTTCACTGACGGCAGGTGAATATGGACCAGTGGATTCACTCTGTCACTGCATCCAACAAACAAAGAGAAATTGTTAACTGTCACCTCCAGAGTCTCGCTCTAAAACCTACACATCAAGTTAGAAATCTGGGGTAATAATGGACTCAGATTTGAATTTTAACAGACACGTCAGATCAATCACATCAGCAGCTTTTTACCATCTAAAAAACATTGCCAAAATCAAAAGTATAGTGTCTAAACCAGACCTGGAGAGACTTATCCATGCGTTTGTCTCTAGTAGATTAGACTACTGTAACGGCCTGCTCACTGGCCTCTCCAAACGAGCTGTAAAACAGCTGCAGTACATCCAGAACGCCGCTGCTCGGGTCCTGACTAGAACCAGGAAGTACGATCACATTAGTCCTGTGCTCAGGTCTCTGCACTGGCTCCCTGTGGCTCAGAGAATAGACTTCAAAGCAGCTCTGCTTGTATACAAGTCTCTCCATGGCCTAGCACCAAAGTACATCTCGGACATGTTAGTGCCATATGAACCATCTCGGACTCTGAGGACCTCAGGGACCGGCCTCCTGCTGGTGCCCAGAGTCAGGACTAAACATGGGGAATGTGCGTTTCAGTTTTATGCAGCTAAAAAAATCTGGAACAGTCTTCCTGAGGATGTGAGACAGGCCGCTACTCTGGCAATGTTCAAATCTAAACTAAAAACTGTTTTGTTTGGCTGTGCATATGACTGAAATGCTTTTCTTTGCACTCTTCTCTTTTATGTCTTGAACTAAGATTTGATTCTGATTTCTGCCATGTCTTTGTGATTTTAATGCATTTTTTCCTGTTGTGTGAAGCACTTTGAATTGCCTTGTGTACGAATTGTGCTCTACAAATAAACTTGCCTTGCCTTGCCTTGCCTTGCCTTTGGTTGCAGTTCTTATAGACCTCATCTGCATTTTGTGTTAAGCTTAGCTTGTCACCAATGTAAGTTCCCAGATACTTGAAACTACTCAGTTCCAATGACCTGACCAGAGATGGAGATCGAACACAACAGGCGATGATACACAGCCCTGTGGTGATCCTGTAAATAGAATGATCACCTTAGACAGAGAGTGATTCATGTGCACCCTTCTGAGATCTGTCAGTCAGGAAGTGAATCGCCCTCTGGTAGCAGAGCTCTCTGCTGCAGGTGACTAGCCACTGTGTTAAGTCAGGGTAGTGTCCTCTGTCCCACAGGGTTGATCCTTAAAGAGGGGCTATTACACTTCTATGGGGGATTAATAGTTAACACATAGCACATATAGATCATCATACCTTTTGGTGGTTTGAAAATGCAATATTTGACAAAAAGTGTGTTAAAATTAGAGGTGCTCCGATTGATAGGCCTTCGATCATGATCTGGCCATTCATGTCCCAAAATGCGCGATTGGTGCGCTGCAAAATAGGCCAATCAGACAGACCGATCATGTGACTCAGAACCCTTATCCTTAACATTCAACTCTAAAGGGCGTCTCTGCTCTCTCTATATCTGTCGAGCACCAGGAACCTTATTAGACAATTCAAGAAGTACCTTTATCTATTGTGGACCACGTCGGCTTCAAGCGCCTGATGTCATTTGTGGATCCATGGTACAGCATGCCAGGACACAAATATATCACAGATGTACACCTACTGCAACTTTACAAAGTGGTGTGCTTTAGCAATAGGCAAAGAAATCACAGCAATAAGCTTCACTAATGACATTGGGACTTCGAGTGTATGTCCTATGTCTATGTTAAGCTTAAGGGCGCAGTTTATTGACCCAAAATTTAAACTGTACAAAGTCATCCTCAATTGTCGTGAGATTTCAGGCTCACGCAGGCGGCCTGTTCACAGCATTTTTGGACATGTTTAGTTTGTGGGGGATACTAATGGAAAAAGTGCATGTTATTCATAGGGACAACACGCACAACATGGAAAAGACGGTGAAGGATGCAGATTTGCAAAGTCTACTGTGCAAATCTGCCGTGAATGAGCCTCCCACCTTGAATGAGGGCATTTTATCTCAATGCACTATAGGTGACATTCTAGCTTCTGGATGGCATATTGTTGGTAATTTTAAACACTTCCAGCTCGCTAACTTCCGGCCCCCCAGACACAGTTCAGTCAGCCAGTGAAAAGGCTGCAAAAATATGTTCTAACACATTGGAACAGCTCCTTATACACTCTCCAGAGCCTGGTGGAGCAGAAGCTCGCCTTTTCTGTTAATGTCGCAGACTATGATTTGAAGGTGTATCAGTGGAAGCTGGCAAAAAACATCATAACTTTACTCACACCATTCGAGGAGCTCACCCAGCAGATCAGCTTGTCCTCTGCCCTGGCATCTGATGTGAATCTTTCAATAAAAGAGCGGACAGGTTTCCTAGATAGATCTGTTGAATGTGACCATGGGGTGAACACGTGCAAACTTTGCATACAACGTTTGCAGAAATGTTGGCGGAAAATGTGTCACAACAGAGTAGCGCAAGCCCCCCAACATTGTCTCAAATGAACTTTTACTTGGCAGAGCCTGTTATTGATCGTAATACACAGCTTCTTGCTTATTGGGCAGAGAAGAAAAGCCATTTTCCAGCTTTTCTTCTCTGCACCGTGCACTGGTGTTGACAGCGAGCAGCTTTTTATTACAGCTGGTAATATTCTTGGTGACAAATGCAACAACCTGTCCTCACATAATGTAGAGAGGCTCAACTTACTTAAGAGAAACTTGCCCTTATGGATTTCTCGCTAATTAAACCCGAATGTGATATCTATAGGCCACAACAACGCAGTTGTTCGAAATATGTTGCAGTTTTTAATTCGTTCATGACGCACATTGCTATAAAGAAGTATTTTTGTGCTTTTATATGTTTTAGTGTTCGTTGTTGCTTGTTGTTTATGTTGATGTAATTTTAGAAAAGGTCTCAAATCAATTATAAAAGTTATTATAGGCCTATGAACATGATGAAATTATATAAGAAATATTTAAAAGGCCGGCTTTGGGCAAAGTGGATAGGCAATTGTTTTTTTTTTCAAGTGAGTTATCTGTATTTGCAATATATATTACTCAAAATATCTTAATAAAAGAGAAAACATTTATGTTGATTGATTGAAATTGATTATAGCTTATAAAATGGGTTTATAATTTGTTTTTATTCACACCGGGCTTCTTAACTCAGGCTGAAATTTTACACATTTAACCTGTGATCGTATCGGCTGGTCAAAATTTTGGTGATCAGTGATCGGTGACCAGCCTAAAAAAAATCTTGATCGGAGCAACTCAAATTAAAATGTTCGGCCCCAGTTTTGACGCTTGGATTCTCCACCCCTCTTCCTGCTCTCCGCCTTAAGTCATTCCCCTTCACAGCGTCAGCACACCACATGCACAGCACGCAACTTTGGAGCGCGACCAGTCAGAACTTGTTCAAAGCTTTCCACGTATTTGGGACGTGCAGGTGTTAAGTAGGATGTGGAACATTCATGGAAACATGTCTGATTTTCATGGTAACGGTCATTTTTACATCTCACTCCAAGCTCTTTTCCGAGAGCCTGTCCTGTGCTGTTTTCACTCACACTTTTCTCTCCCCTTTGACACTTGCTTGGTCAGAGCACATGGAGTGAGTGTGACAGAGTGAAGTCATGTCTCCTGTGTGAAAGAGGACACCCATCCGGAGCAGTGGTGTCACCTTGTCAGATTGTGTGGGTACTGCTGGGTGCTGGCTGAGCTCTGAAGTGCACCCTTGGGAGTCGGGTTTCCAATGGTGTGACTGGGTAATGAGCCAGGTCTGGTCACTGGGGAAGGTCTTCAGCAGGGCAGGTGGAGATTTTACTAATAGTTCTACTATAGGAGCATTATGTTACTTTTCTAGTGACAGGTCCGCTGTGTGCTTGTCTAGCTTTGCTAGAATGTATGGCATTAAAGTATCTATATCCATGGAGACAAGCAGGATATGCTTCTAGGCCAACATAATATATACAATTACATTTTTACCTGGATTATTGGTTTTAATCATAAGGCTTACTTTAAAAATTCACAAAAATAAATGTTGTTACTCCAAGATTTTGGTGCTGTGAGACGTTGAATCTCCTGTGTGGAACAGGTTCGAGGAAGAGTTCATTATTGTTGATATCAGAACTCTTGATCTTGCTATATTAGGCCTGAGTGGAGACATCTTAATGCCTGATTTGATCAGATTTTCAAGATGGCTGGTAAGGCCCCTGGGTGACAAGTGGAGATTCATTGTTGTATGTTGCACCTTAATGCCAAAGCAACCCGTCCACCTCCCTCCTGTATACAGTCTCGTTCCTGTCTGAAATTTGATCAGTTTTACAGACTCGTGGCTGGAGGTGCAGTAGTTTGTGTACAGCGGGAAGAGCAGAGGAGAACGTACACAGCCCTGTGAAGTGCCCTGTGCTGATAGTCCGAGTGTCTGAGACATTCTTCCCCAGCCGCACGCACTGCCTCCGATCCGTCAGGAGGTCAGTGATCCCCCTGCAGGTGGAGTCAGGCAAGTTGAGCTGAGAGAGCTTGTCCTGGAACAGAGCAGGGAGGCTGAAGTCTACAACAGGATCCTGGCATAGGTTCCCGGGGAGTCCAGATGCTGCAAGATGAAGCGGAGTGCCAGGTTGATGGCGTCGTCTACAGACCTGTAGGCGAACTGCTGGGGTCCAGCAGGGAGGAGGTGAAGGACTTGAGGTGGAGCAAGACCAGGCGCTCAAATGACTTCATGACTACAGACGTCAGCGCCACTGGCCTGTAGTCATTAAGTCCAGTGATCCGGGGCTTCTTGGGGACAGGAACAATGATGGCAGTCTTAAGGTGGCGGGAGAAACACTGCCTGGTCCAGCAGCTTTTCGGGGGTTGGATTTCCGAAATAACAGAGAGTGTTGGGGGAGGTGGGGGGACCAGGGTTTGGTTGGCATAGGTGGCCACCGGTCATTTGCCACATGGGGGCTCGGGGCTTATGATTGGTGAGAAGCCGGAGCCCTCCCCAAACGGAGGCGGGGTTGTTAGAGAACTGCTGCTTCAGAAGCTTATTGTAGTGTGATCTAGCTCTCGTCACCACCCTGCTAAATCCATACTTTGCGTCTTTGTAGCGCTCTCTGTCACCAGCCCTGTGCGCTGCCTCCTTCTGCTGCCTTTAACTGCCTCAGTTTAGGTGTGAACCAGGGCTTGTCATATTGAAAGTGACTTTGCTGTGTGTTGGTATAATGCTGTCCTCACAGAATCGAGTGTATGACGTCCCCGTGTCCGTGTACTCATCCAAACTATCTGTGGCAGTTCTGAAGACCTCCCAGTCTGTAATGTACAAACACGCACGTAGCTCCTCCTCTGCCTCATTGGTCCACTTTTTAGAGGTCGTCACTGCAGGTTTTGAGAGCTTCAGCCTCTGTCTGTACGTGGGGATCAGGTGAACCATGACGTGATCTGAAAAACCCAGAGCAGCTCGGGCCACGGCGTGAAAGGCATTGCTAACTGTTGTGTAACAGTGATCCAGTGTGCTCTACGCTCTGGTCGGGACTTTAATAAACTGTCTGTACTTTGGTAGTTCGTGGCTGAGATTCCCCTTGTTAAAATCACCCAGGATAATACACAAGGTGTCCGGGACGGTCCGCTCCACACTCAGAATCTGCGCTGCGATGCAGAGCGCGCGCTAGGTGGAATGTAAACAGCGACCAGAATGATTGAGGCGAACTCACGTGGTGAGTAGAATGGTTTGTTAAAAATAATGCTGACTACTTCGCGGGTTTCATTTACTGCAGGTTATTTTTAGAATGTAACTCCCGCGATAAACGAGGGACCACTGTTAACCTCTTTCTGCTTCTGATTTTGAAAGGATCTTGAGGATTCTGTAGTGGGAGGGGGGACCCTGGGCTGGTCTGAGGTCTCTGGACAGGGGCGATCACAGGGGTGCTGCGGGGCCTGTCACACATGGATCCAAGGCTTGTGATGAGGACCCTGGACGAATGGGGGATTACACCGACATTAGTCATTTAACTCATTTTGGGATGCAGGCCGTATTCCGACGCTCAGACTGGGTCGCGGGCCGAACATAACTTAAAAAATAAAACAAAAATATATAAGAAATAAATAGCTTTATATAGCCTAGTAATAGTTAGTTGTGGACATTGTTGCACAAATCTGAAGCAGGTGAAAGACTGAGTCCATATTCATGCAACAGGAACAAGAACATCGACTTATGATATGATTTCTGATATGAAATGTTCATGCCACAGACATATTGGTTGTTGCTGCACAAACTCCAATATGAGCTCACTATTTTTATGGTTTAAGCTGATTTTAGGACTGAAAGGTCATTGTGTTTATGTCACATTAGTGTGGGCACTCTCAGAGATCACAGCAGATTCATGAGTTTAGAGTCATGTGCATAATTTATTACACTCTGAGCTGTTTTGTTTTTTTACCTGTGGCTCCTGATTTTCTTTCTTTGTATAGTGTCTAAACCAAACTTTGAGAGACTTATCCATGCGTTTGTCTTTATGAGCTTTAAGACAGCTGCAGTACATCCAGAATACTGCTGCTCAGGGCCTGACAAGAACCAGGAAGTAGGCAAGGCAAGGCAAGTTTATATAAAATAAAAGAGGAAATAAAAGAGAAGAATGCAAATAAAATCATTTCAGTCATATGCACAGTTAAACAAAATCGTTTTTAGCTTAGATTTGAACATTGCCAGAGTAGCAGCCTGTCTCACATCCTCAGGAAGACTGTTCCAGATTTTCGCTGCATAAAACTGAAATGCAGATTCCCCATGTTTAGTCCAGACTCTGGGCACCAGCAAGAGGCCGGTCCCTGAGGTCCTCAGAGTCCGAGATGGTTTATATGGCACTAACATGTCCGAGATGTACTTTGGTGCTAGGCCATGGAGAGACTTGTATACAAGCAGAGCTTATTTCTCTGAGCCACAGGGGGCAGTGCAGAGACCTGAGCACAGGACTAATGTGATCGTACTTCCTGGTTCTAGTCAGGACCCGAGCAGCGGCGTTCTGGATGTATTGCAGCTGTTTTACAACTCGTAAACTCGACAAACGCTGGATAAGTCTCTCAAGTCTGGTTTAGAAACTATACTTTTGATTTTGGCAAAGTTTTTAGATGGTAAAAAGCTGCTGATGTGATTGATCTGACGTGGCTGTTAAAATTCAAGTCTGAGTCCATTATTACCCCCATATTTCTAACTTGATTTGTTGGTTTTAGAGCTAGACTCTGGAGGTGACTGCTAACTTTTCTCTTTGTTTCTGTGGGCCAAAGACGATGATTTCAGTCTGTCTGAGTTCAGATGGAGAAAGTTGTTTTGCATCCACACACTGATCTGTTGGATGCAGTGACAGAGTGAATCCACTGGTCCATATTCACCTGCCGTCAGTGAAACATAGATTTGAGTGTCGTCAGGTGGATGTCATTTGTCACCTTGACAAGAGCAGTCTCAGTGCTGTGATGAGGTCTAAAACCTGACTGGAAAACGTCAAATTGTTGTTTATTAAGAGGAAATCAGTGAGCTGTTGGTAAACAACCTTTTCAAGGACTTTGCCCCAAAATGGCAGATTAGAGATGGGCCGGTAATGACTCCAGATGTTCCAGATTGAAGCAACATGTTAACTATGTGAGTGAGTGGTCCTAACAAACTGTTCAGCACAGACTTTACAAATCTGGAGGTCACATCGAGGCAGCATGTAGATGAACTCAGACTGGTGATGATTCTCCTGGACAGTTTTGTCAGTTACAGGTGCAAAGTGAGTCAGCTCTAAGTGTGTAGGTGGTTTGAGGGTTAATTTTTGCATTGTAGAATTTATAGCATTTTTAATGCCTGAACTTTGTCATTAAAGAATAATGCAACTCATTACACTCGATGTGGAAATGAGTTCTAACGGCAGCTGAGCTGGAGGTTTGTTCATCTGTTTACTGTGGCAAACAGACACGCGAGTTGTTTCTGCAGCTTCCAATTATTTCAGAAAAATATCCTTCCCTAGTTCTACATAAAATGAGGTTGTACATGTACAACTTCTCTCTGTAAATCTCCTTTTTGGCGGTGGAAGGGATGCTGCCGGGCCTGTCACAGATGGGTCCAAGGCCTGTGTTGAGGACCGTGCGGGAAAGAACTCAAATGACTCATGGTGAAGATTGTTGTGGTGCTGCTGCTGATGAGTCCTTCGCTGGAGGCGGTGGAGGTGATCGTGGAGCAGCTGCAGTGTAATCCTTTGCTGGTGATTGTGGAGCGGCTGCTAATAAATCCTTTGGTGGAGGTTTTGGTTGTGGTGCTGCTGATGTTGAAGCATTGGCTCGGTCTCTGGCTGATGGAGCAGGAATTCTTCTCTCATTCCTCTCTTCTCTAACTATCTGCTCAGGACCCTATCCAGGCCCAGCCTGTCCAGGCCCAGTCCAATGCCTCAGAGCGTGGAGGAGGTTGTCTGTCAGCACCTCCCTCCACCTCAGCATAGGTTTCCAGAATAGATAGAAGTTCTCAATGTAGTGCAATCCTCTTGTTGCACACTCTTTAGACAGCCATGTGTTCAGATGAAGCAGCCGGCTAAACTTATTTATCTTCCTGTCGATGTTTTGAAGAGGTCCACTTATGAATGTTTTGATTGCCATTTTATCAAGCATAACTCCAAGAATAACTCCAAGAAGTCTCTTTTCAAAACTTCAGTCTCTTCGCGTCGTGTGTCCACTGCACCGACGTGCACAATCAGCTGTTTAACTCCTTTATGTGTGGCCAAAACATTAGAAATACGTGACGTAATCTCAGTGTTTGTGGCGCTGGGAAAAGACTGTGTTTTCATTTTTTCATGCATCACGTGACTTATCGCACGATCCCCAATCAAGACGACCTTGACGTTAGGCTGTCTGCCTTTTCGCCACGTCATGTCTCCCATTTTTCCTTTGTTCATTTACTTCAGTCTTTGAAAGTGGTAAAAATCTGTTTGTAAGCTGTATTTTAGGTGACGGTACATTATCTTTGTATCGCTTAGGCTTTGCACCGAGATTGCGACAGGCACTGTCTTTAGAAAGTTTGGGAAACGACACAGAATCAGTCCGGTTTAGGTTGAAAGTAGCTGTTTTTCTTTTAAAAAATGTGGACTTCTTACCACTGGATGACACTGGAATTGTATCGTGGAGTCCTTTTTCAGATTCCAAAGCAAATATGAGTGCTTGTAGCTCATGAATTTCTTGTCGATACTTCCAACAGCGTTCACAAGAGTTTGTTTTCATTCTCCCGGACATGTCGCTGGCTCGTCAGATTTGTTAATTAAAACTCGAAACCTTTTCTTAAAATCCTTGTTTTACTTTAAAAAGTCCTAATTAAAAATATTTGGTAGACAAAAACTGATTAAAAAGCAAAATAAATTCGAAAAGCAGCTATAGCAAGCAGGAGCAAGCAGGAAAGCGTCTGCACTCTTCAGAAGCAGGAAGTTGATCCTACGGTCCATCTACGGACCAGAACCTCCCGCCACAAGAACAGTTTCTTTCCCTCTGCCGTTGGACTCATGAACACTTCTTAAACACCTCTCACTTTAACTAATTGAACTGCACTGTTCACTTTCTGCACTACAACTGTACATTTTACTGTAAAAACTGTGTACATTGTAAGCCTATTTTTAATTTGATTTTAATCCTATAGTAGATTTAAATTGTTTCTTTTGAATTCATATATGTTGATTTTATCATTGTTCAGTGTTTTATGTTGCACTGAATCACCAAAGCAACTTCCTATGTTTGTGAATTCTGTTCATTGGCAATGGCAATAAACCTTTTCCTGATTCTGATTCTGAAATGAGATAGCTGATAGTTGTATTTGATTAAAACGAGGGCTAAGCTATTCACCCAAAAAAAAATCTAGACATGTTTCCCACTAATATTCAAAAATCACAACTTTATATTTAATTTTCTATTATCTTAATAAAAAAACCTTAAAAATTTATTTCATTTATAATTTTCTGGACACAACCAAAGATTTTCATTGACCATTAGAAATGACTGAATCTCGATCTCGAATAAAAATTGTCTGAATTCCACAACCCTAAATGAATGTGGCTCTGGTCCCTGGCCCTCACTCGGCCCTCCTCCTCCTGCAGCTCGGTTGTGGCGTCATGGATCACAGAGTCCTGACGCAGCAGCACTCCTGCCCAGTGTGGACTCTTAACACCTGAGTCAGACATGTTTCTTCATTAACTAATTGACTTGTGCTTGTGCTTGAAAATTCAACCCTGACCTGAAATTTCTTATTGTAAATATACTTTTTGGTGTAGCGTCGATCCCATTCATGTCTCATGGAGATGTATTTTCTTTGCCTGGAATGTTCCACAGTATGGTATAAACGTCACCTGTTTGTAGGGATGTCAGGATCACATTTTATAAGAGGAAATCTTATTGATACCATGACCAAACAACTGTGCAACCATTCATTCATTTTCCATTCCTGTATTATGTGACCAGCTTTTTAAAAATCAAACTTTCTAAATGATAAAGAGATTGAATTGAAATGACACATTTTTGCTTCTAAAATCCTCACTTTTCAAAAATCCTCATTTTTTTAGTTATTATGATTATGACCTGAAATATCTCGAGTATCAATTAACCAAATAATCTTGACATCCTTCCCTGCTTGTATCCATAGTGATAGACAAGTCATGCCATATTATCAAACATTGCAGGTAAAGAATAACATCTTCATGGAAACAATAAAAGTAGCAGGTTTAGCCAGAAGGTGTTGACTGGAATGTTTATTATACATTTCTCATACAGATTTAGAAAAGTACACACATTCCTTCTTTGAAGGATTTGTGATAAGGGATTCCATGATGTGTCCATGATTTATGATCATAGTCTGGTTTGGTTTTTAAAAGAATATGTTCATACGAGATTTCCCTTGAATTTGTTAAAAAAAAAAAAAAGAATCCCAAATCTCAAATCTTAAATGTTTCTATTTCTAAATTAAGTCTGAATGTGATCCTTTTTGAATTTCAGTCACTATGTCCTTGACTATTTTTCAGTTTGTGTCATCCATTTTGTGATGCCCTTCACTGTCCATGGGTATTTTTTTTGTTTTGTTTACATCATTCTGAATTCAAGCGCAATGGCAATGCCAAAAATAGTCTGCAATGCTGTGTTAATCTAAAAGTCCAATATTTTGAGCAAAAGGACAGTCTCAGAACATGGTAATAGTGTGCTTCCTGGCTGTCAGAGTATCTCCAACAGTTATGCACAGGGTTAGGGTTAGGGTATTTTGACATGGTGTTACATTTTGACACATTTTTCCAACAGAATTCTTTCCAAACATTTTGATTGTGTAGTCCTCCACTGAAATGTATATGCACTTTCCAACTCTTGATCCGTCAAAACAAAATTACCTTCTCGTTCCCATATTTTTTTCATATACATAGTAGAATGGGTGTCCGGATTTTTTATGCATTTATTTGATTAAGTTATTATTCCCCTTGAAAGTTCTGCTTTATAAGCCTTAATAAGAAATTCAGTCAGAGGGTTATGATGGTCATTGCTTTGTTTAATTTTTTGGTTACAATAACTCCTTTTTTGTAAATACCTGTAAAAGTCCTGTTTCTCCAAGTCAGTGCATTATTTCAACATGTCAAATCTTTCTGTTTCTGTAAAAACTATTATACCTTTTTTATCCAGATCTTGAATCTCAGGTCTATGATGTTTAATACAACACGTTGACCATAAGCCAACTAGTTTAAGATTGTTAAAATGCTTGTTTAGTTTGTATGTTTTGATTAGCTCTTTCCATGTCATAAGCATGATTTTATCCAGGTATTCTCAGTTTCCTATGTTCGACCCGACAGTTTATCTTCTGCCAGTAAGGGAAGCTCCGGTATCACATTTTGCTTCTTATTCTGGGTCACACCAGTACCGCAACATTCTTGTTTTTTTGGGGGGTTTTTTTGTGAAAACTTTGACAATTTTATATTTGATCCCACCAATTGTAATACCGCAATATTTTGCATTATTATTAAGTAAGTAGTTCTTATTTTAAATGTGTTCAACACTTTAACTAAATAAGGCCAGCTAACAGAATCCAAACCTTTTTCAGCTTCCAAACAAATTATTCACAGCTCAGTTTTGTTGTGTTTGTATATGTGTAAGGATTGTCATATCCTTACACAATCAAACCCGTGGAAGGATATGATCAATCCTGGCTGATCATTGTGAATTAAAGGACACACGCTATGCTAAAATGACTTTTTTGAGCTTTTAACAATGTTCTGACATTGTTCCTTCATCAAAAACATACTTGGAGTAGCATTTAGCTTCATTCACACTAGTTTGTTGAATCTTGAGTAGACAGTCAAAAACAGTCCTCTCTGCAGCTCCGCGATAACTGACGTTTCTTCGATAACTGACTTTTCTTTGATAACTGACGTTTCTCGACAACTTACGTTAGCGCTGACGTGGCTCTGAGAATCTTCTCTGCTGTTTTTAAGTCCATTAATCATCTCCAGACTCGCTCTCTGACTTTCTCTTGTCTTATCATGATCAGTACAACTAGAGTGCTGAGACCAGGAAATAAACCGAAAGCATGTTCTATGAAATGTGTAACTTAAACTGCGGCACCGCAGATGGCGAAACCTTCTGCCACTCGTACATTGCGGCACAGGTTCTTTCGCTTTAGATATTTGCGCCAATGAGCGAACACAACACACAACAAAAAGAAACGGCGCAGACACAAGACACAACTGTGCCCTGCACAAATAGTACGTTTTGACTTTAGTCCTCCATTTTCTAAACAAAGTGTGTATCATCTTACCAGGCACAGTCTGCTGTAAAGTTGATCACTATATACTTATTACATAATGCATGTCCTTTTTTTACATTTTTACTTCTATGTGTAATGCTGATGAAAATATGATAATCGAAAATATACCGAATGAATTGTTTTACAAATTTTCTTCTCAGGGAGCTTTTTTTGTGGGATTAAAAACAGTTTAAATTGTCTGTCTATATCTTAGACCTAAATGTTACTAAAAACTATGTCCATATATACTTCACTATGCACCAATATTAGGGTTCCCCCAGTTTAACCCCTGAAGATAGGTCTATATGAGGCACAGTCAAGTCGATCATTCCCTTTTTGTTTCGTTTTCAACAGTTAAAATAGGCAATTTCTTTGACAAAGTGAAGACTTTCGCTCAACTTTTCTCTGAGCGTGTTTGTTGTAGTCCTCTTTGTGCTCCTTGATGTTCTTGTATGTTTGGTTCTTCTTCTCACTTGTATGTCTGATGTTCCTGATGTTCTTGTTTGTGTGCTGGTCCGTGTGGTGGTCCTCTATATGTGTCTGTCTGATATTCCTGATCTTCTTGTGTGTGCGCTGGTCCTCCTCATGTGTATGTCTTATGTTCCTGATGTTCTTGTATGTGTGCTGGTCCATGTATGGTGGTCTACTTCATTTGTCCGTCTTATGTTTCTGATCTTGTATGTGCACTGGTCCATGTTTGGGTTGTCCTCTTTATGTGTCCGTCTGATGTTCCTGATCTTCTTGTATGTGCGCTGGTCCATGAGTGGTGGTCCTCTTCATGTGTCCATCTGATGTTCCTGGCTTCTTGTCTCCACGCTGCAGAACGGTCGACTTGTGTTTTTTGAGGATGTGTGCACAGGGCTGTGACAGGTAACTCTCTTCCTCTACACCTCCTCCTCTGTTCTTCCTTTTGCCACTCCTTCATACCCCCTCGTGTTCCTTCTCTGTTTCTCATCATACCCCTGTGCCCCTCCTCAGCTCCTCCTTGGTTTAGATTAGATTTCTTTCCGTCTATTATCTGTTGTGATGTCTGACCTGAGCAGACAACTACTGTTGTGAGGCTGTTTCTCCTCTTGTCTTTCCTCTTATCTCTCTTAGCTCTCCTCTTTCTCTCACCTCTCTCTTCTTGTCCCTCATCTGTCTCTCCTCTTTCTCTCCTCTCCTTTCTCCTCTTTCTCTCCTTTTGTCTCTCCTCTTGTCCCACCCCTTGTCTCTCCTCTTTATCTCAACTCTCGCTTCTTGTCCCTCATCTGTCTCTCCTCTTTCTCTCCTCTCCTTTCTCCTCTTTCTCTCCTTTTGTCTCTCCTCTTGTCCCACCCCTTGTCTCTCCTCTTTCTCTCATCTCTCGCTTCTTGTCCCTCATCTGTCTCTACTCTTTCTCTCCTTTTGTCTCCCCTCTTGTCTCTCCCCTCTTGTCTCTCCCCTCTTGTCTCTCCCCTCTTGTCTCTCCCCTCTTGTCTCTCCCCTTGTCTCTCCTCTTATCTCTCTTGTCTCTTTTCTTTCTCTCCTCTTTCCTCTCGTCTCTTATCTTTCTCTTCTCTGTCTCTCCGCTTTATCCCATCTTGTCTCTTCTCTTTCTCTCATCTTTCCGCCTCCCTTTTCTCTCCTCTCTCCTCTGTCTTTCCTCTTTCTCTCCTCTTGTCTCTCCTCTTTCTTTCATTTTTTTCTCTCCTCTTTCCTCATGTTTCTCCTCTATCTTTCCTCTTCCTCTCCTCTTGTGCCTCTCCTTTCTTCTCTCTTGTCTCTCTTCTTTCTTTCCTCTTGTCTCTCCTCCTTGCTGCGTAATGCTGGTGCCCCTCTCCCTGACTCCTCCATGACTCCTCCCTAACTCCTCCCTAACTCCTCCCTAACCCTCCTACTCCTCCCTGATTCCCTCCGTGACTCTTCCGTGACTCCCCTGGCTGCTCTTGTCCTGGTCTCTGCATGGCTCCGCTGGCACATCAGGACCATATTTGATTGATCAAATGCTTGCGTCTGTGCATCGTTTGTCATGCATTTGGCAAGTTGCATATGCTATTTCTTATATTGAAGCAGAACACTCTTTCTTGAAATACCAACTTGTCAATGGCTGATCTCATCAGCTCTCGAGAAGCTAAGCATGGATGGGCCTGGTTTGTACTTGGATGGAGACTGCTGAAATGCCAGGTGCCACAAGGCGCGGTTAGTGCCTGTTTCCGTGTACCTCCTGTCCGTTTTATTTTCGTTTTGAAATGAGAAATCCCAAAATTGGAAATGACCCATTTCCTCGTTTTCTGATTTCAAACAAAAATAATAAATGGGTTTTTGGTTTTTAAAACAAATTGGAAAACGGAAAACCAGTCATTATTTAATTTCACACTAAATTCTAGCTGTGGCAAGTGAGTGTGATTCTCTTTGTCCCTGAAGTCACAGGGCTGTGCCTCTGGGGGCAGCGCAGAGGCAAAGCTGATGAGATGTGTAGCGCTCAGGCATGCATGTGCGTGGCTGGTTTATCCCGAAACAGAGCAGTGAAAGCAGAGCGTGATCACTGTCCGGGGCTGCGCCTCTCTGGTCAGCGGGCTGAGGACGCGCCCATTTGCATGTCGTCGTCATAGATTGTGTGGATTCATTTTTTTTTACAACGTTCACTATCAAATATATTGTAGTTTTGAGCATGCCCTCTCTTGTTCAGTCTGTTCAGTCTACGAGGTAGACCCTGGTTTAGCCGGGCTTTGTCTTGGTTAAAAATGAGTCCACTGCAGAAAAGTGAGGCAATGCTCATCATATTAGATGGCACATTTGAATTATGTGAATTGAATTTTACTAACATCCAATCAAGGAAAAAATGTCATTGAATATGAATAAAATGGCTTAAATTCAATTGTAAAAAAAAAAGAAAAAAAAGAAAAATGCAATGTTTTAAATTCATGTAAATGAAAATTCAGTGTTTTTAAAAAAAAAAAAAAAATCTGTGTAAAAATGTTCAGTGTTTCAATGTCTCAGGTTAAATCCAGACAAAGTTCTCGCTTTTCCCATAAACCGGCCTTAAAGTTTGCCACAGCTGTGATGGATTTCATCAATCCGTAATGTGTTGTTAAAAGACATATTATTTATGCCCGGCCCGACAGATTTTCTGTTGTTTAATCATTTTTAAGAGTGGATTCATAGCTGAAACCCGATGAAACCTAACTGACTAGCATCACCATTTTGTTTAGGTTTGTAATTTTTACTTCTGCCCAAACTACAATGTGATTGGTGATTGCCACCCAACTGGGGCTCAAACCTAAACAGCGAGCCCAACCAGATGGATTCTCCAGAGTTTGGGAAACAAATGTGCGAGAATTTATCTGGCTGGCTAGGTTAGATGAAACCTGCACAGTTTGGCCCAGTGTGCAGGGCTGCTCTGTCTGTGCACCACTGTCCCTCTGCTGCCATTTGCTCCAAGCACATTGATTATGGAGCTGCCTTAGTGCACTGAGCTCACTGCCATGATGTCTGCTTTTCTCTCAAACATACAAAAATATATCTACATCTATATATATGTCATATTTATATATGTGTATATACATATATCCACACACACACACACATATATGTATATGTTTATATATATATATACATATATATATATATATATATTATTATACATAACACACACACACACCACACACACACACACACACACACACACACACACACACACATACACACATATATATATATAGCATATATATATAGATATATATACATATATATACACACACACACATATATGACAAGAATTTTGGGCTCTCCCTTTTGGATATCTCTGGTCTGGCTCCTCGCACTGCAGTGCTGTCTCCCCTCAGACAGCGAGGCGTCAGAATCCTGAATTACCTAGATAACTGTTTCTGCGCACAAACATTGTGTCAAGTTCACATGTCTCATGTTGGACCACCAACATGAGAGGGCTACATCTCAACCTAGAGAAGAGCTGGAAACCCAATTTCTGGGCCTTGTGCTGACTCCGGACTGCGCTACTTAGTGTCGCAGGCTAGGCAGACGTCTCTTGAGTGTGTCTCTCACACTTTGGACAGTGTCTCCGCCTCATGGGCATTATGCGCCCCATGTCGCAGGCAGTCCCATTGGCACTGCTGCACATGCAGTCATCCAGCGGCATCTCCTGGGTCTGGGGTCGCGGAGTCACCCACAAACCTCGTTACTGCGAATGACCCTCCAATGATGGCTGTGGAGGGAAAATGTGAGGAGGGTCTCACACTTTGAACACACTCTGGACACCATGTCCAGGGTGAGGAGGGTCAGCTGTGATCTGACCTGCTCGTCCCAGAGCCCTGGAGACGTACAGGTCCTGCAGAGATGGAAGTCTGCAGCCGATCACCTTCTCAGCAGAACGCACAATTGCTGTAGTCTCTGTTTGTCCCTGGCTGTAGCTCCAGTAGAGGCGCGTTAGTCTCTGTGTCCCTGGCTGTGCTCCAGCGTACCACACGTATGGAGGTGAGGATGGACTCAATGATGGCCGTGTAGAACTGCACCATCATCTGCACTGGCAGCTTGGCTTTCCTCAGCTGCTGCAGGAAGTACATCCTCTGCTGGGCCTTCCTGATGAGGGACTTGATGGTGGGCTCCAACTTGAGGTCCTGGGTGATTGTGGTGCCGAGGAAGTGGAAGGAGTCCAACAGTGATCTGTTGTCAGCTTATTGCAACGGACGCATGACTTACAGGATGGGGAGCTGTGTTCAGAGGAAATGGGGTATTTACGCTTTACAGCCCAGGTCCCTTTTTCCATTAGTCCCAGCTCAGTTCTACTTGGCTCGGCTCTGTGCTTGTGGCCCCGCTCAGCCCTGATTGCCTTTCCATTACAACTGGTGCAGGTTCCTTGATGTAAAATGCTTTGAATGGTAGAAAAGGTAGAAAACACGATATAAATGTGACCATTTACCATTTATTTGTACACAAGCAGTATTGAAAAGTACGTTTTGATTCATTCTAGAATAATCTTACGGAAACCTCACTTTAAAGAAACTTTGCTAGTTTCAGCCCCTCTCAGTGTCCAAGGGTAGGCTCAGATGTGGATCAAGGCCTCCTCAGAGCTCTTTGGGTCCTTAGAGCTGTCCAGGGCGCTGATCTTTGAGCAGGGTTTAACGTTTGAAGATTTTTGACGAGTCCAAGACCCGTTGACTTGTGCATTCTTTACTGATGAAAATGGCAGCGCCTGCCTTTGCCTGAATGCAGACGTGGTAGACAAAGGAACACTCTCCCGGGTGGGGGGTCTCTTGGGGTCACCGACTTGGAAGTGTCTTTTGTTCAAAGATCCATAGCAAGAGCGAGAGTCCGACAATGGATCAGTCCTGAGGGGTTTCAGTCGCATTTGGAGATACACTGTCCTTTTCTCCTTTTTCCAGGAGTATGGAGACCCAAAGCATGAGGCAAGAGTGGCACCCCTGATGGGGGAGGGCCCCCTGGGGTGGTCGACATGATGTGTCGTGGGTCAGGGTACAGGAGCAAGAGAGAGTGAGAGGGAAGCTTGGGAGATGTGGCCAAGAGTGGGAGTGACTTTAACTCTCAGTCAAGCTTCTTGCTAATTTGGACAAATTTAACTTAAACCAGCAAAACGACATGTAACCATGGCAAAATACTGCAACAAATGTCAATGAACACACTTCATTAGCAGGTAACGAGGAAGTACATTAACTATGACATGAACACATTTCAAACACAGTTCTTAAGGCAAACTAAACTAAAACATGACTTAGTTACAAGTTTAGATCACACAGTAAGAATTAAGTCAGTTGAAATGTGAAATATGGTCATTATTGACATTGTGTCATGTACAAACTCTTTTTGCTTTGTTTTAACAGTCAGTATCATAGTCATTTTTGAATTATGAAACGATAATGTCTTTTTAGGTCTTTTGGTACATACAAGTTACAGATGCAAACAGAAAACGAACTGGTTTCATGGACGTCCAGATGGATCCAGATGGATCCAGGAACATCCGATTAAGCAGATTGTGGGGGAGTATGGTAGGGGTTTATGGTGGTATGACAAGGTGTAGTGTAGTGAAGAACAGAAAAGAAGGAAAAGAAAACAAAGGGTCAGTGTCTGCTGAGAGCAGAGATTACGGGTTTATTATTTATGTTGTGGAATTTTTAATGCCCTGAACCTTGTCATTAAAGAATTCTGAACACTTTTTGCACTTAGATGTGGAAATGAATTCTAATGGCATTTGAGCTGGAGAGTATGTTCATCTGTTTACTGTTGCAAACGGGACAAATTGATGAGAACAAATCAAGCGTGACCGGCAAAATAGGAGAAAGAGCGAGGCTGAGTAAAGAGAGAAGCCGTTCTCCCCGCCCTGAGAAGGTGCTCTCTGCCTCCACTGTAGTGGCCTTTCTCCTCTTAACAGCGAGTGTTCGTTCTGTGGACCAGAAGCTGAACGTGCACACAAGAAGCAGGTTTTACAGCTGAAACGCAGCAAAACGGGTTTAAATAGTGGCACTGGAACCAGTTCATTCCAGCCACGCCAGTGGCTCTGGTTTGGTCTGTGTAACAAACGTGGGATTACAAGAAAAGTAGAATTAGAAGAATGAGTTCAATATGGTTAATACAATGGCATCTCAAAGGTTACGAATAGAATCTTTTAATGTTAACAGCATGTTGAGTCCAGCATGTTGAGTTAAGCGGTCAAAGATATTGACAAAGATGAGAAAAGAAAGATAAAGATATGTTCTGGTCAAAAGGGACGATCAATGGAAGTGTGTTTACTTTGATAAATGTGTACACTCCACATGGCCGCGACCTTCATTAGACAGGAAAGGTGAGCGTGAAACGGGGGATGAGAGAGAAGGGGGACATGCAGTACATTGTCGGAGGCGGGATTTGAACTCACGACACTGCGGCCGGTGCACTTTGAGCCTGGCACACATGTGCTGATTGATGCCTTGACCACTCGACCACCGGGCAGCACGCAACCTCACTTTACATACTGAAGTTGAAATATATAAATAATGCTCTTCACCAAATACAGATATTATGAAAGCGGTTCAAAATTCTCAAAATTATTAGTTTGGAAGCTAAGAAAACAGGCAGAAAGAACTATTTTTAAATACGAGATCATTTTAACCAAAGACCAAATACAATCGTCGTTTGAGTCCTTCTACAAAAATCCTTTCAACAAAATATCAGGAAACAAACAAGAAGAAATACAACCTTTTCTGGACACTCTCAATTTAAACGCCATGACTGAAGAGCAAAACAAAAAATGAGATGCTGAAACAACAGCTACTGAAATTCAATCAAAAGACTAAAAAACAATAAATCTCCAGAGAGCGACGGGTTCACCTCAGAGTGGTATGAAGCTCTAAAAGACATATATATATATATATATATATATATATATATATATGGTGTGTGTGTGTGTGTTGTGTGTGTGTGTGTGGTGTGTGTATATAATATATATATATATATATATATATATATATATATAGCATATTAATAAGTATAATTATTTTACAATTGATAAATCACAACACACATCACCCTATCCTGACGGCAGGCATATGTGCTATCCACTCAACCACAGGCGGTGCAATCCAATTCAATTTAAAATACACATTTGATTCTAAATGTATGTTTTAAATTTAAAAAGAATCAAATGATTTGACTTGATAGTACTGAATAACTTAGTGTTGAAGTGATGCTGACCCTCTTCTTCCCTCTGTGTGTGTGGACCCCCAGGACCCAGGCAGAGATGGCCCACACATGCCGAGGCACCATAAACCTGGCCACGGCACACATCGACACGGAGGATGCCTGCAACATAGTCCTGAGCAGCGGGGGGCGCACGTACCACCTGAAGGCCAGCACCGAGGTGGAGAGGCAGAGATGGGTGACGGCGCTGGAGCTGGCCAAAGCCAAGGCCATCCGCATGATCAACGAGCAGTCCGGTAACACACACGCTCTCATGCTCCGTAATGTAAGGGCGAACCCTCCAGTGCCCCCCACACGACACGAGCGGTGAGAGAAAGGAGACCTATACTGAACAATGGATAATATCAGGATGGTTTTTTGGGATATGTGCATGATTAGAACGGCAAGTGTATAGTCTATTATTAAAACTACAGGGGAAAAAGGCTCTATAAAGGCCAAACAGGGCCATAGTCCAACAGAGAAGACGTACTGTAAGTTAATAAAACCAAACCAAACCTGAACCAGATCTGGATAAAAAAATAACCAAATTGGGAACAAAACATAACCAAATTGGCCTAAAACACATAGGGCTGAGTAGGGCTGAACCATTTTAGAAAAAAATGTCAAATTGCAATTTCTCCAACAAGGAGTGCAGTGTGGATACAATACACGTGTTTAGAGGTGGGAAAAATGTATAGAGTTTTATGTGAAAGAGTTTTATGTGGAACTATTAAAAAAATACTGCAAAAAGAGACAGAAACGTTGAGTGTTATCTCCCAGACAAGAGTATAATATTACATTTCTGCACTTTTATAGTCCAGTCACGTTTTGTGCAACACTTGAACATTTACACACACTTTTGAGCACATTCCTGATGCAGTGTGAAAATGTTCTGACTGTAGTGTCATCATTCGAGAGGGTTTCAGCTTGAGACGGAGAGATATTCAAATGATTCATGTACTTTCTAAATGATCTATATGGCTTTAAGGGATATTTAGTCATCCTCACAAGTCACATCTGTCTGTGGCCCAGAGTCCTGGACCTGACCCAAGTCCGGTCTGCTCCACTGGACTGATCCAGAGCCTGCAGTGCTCCTCTGGCACAGGCACTAATCCTTCTGTTCACTGAATTGTAACAGAAAAACAGTATGTAAGTACTGTAAGTACACAGTATACTGGATAATACGGCTTCAGAGCACTCATTGGTGCTGGTGTAGAGCCCCACGAGCCTCTATGGTTACTGTAGTCTTGGATGTCTTGACGCATGTCCACAAACAACTTACTGCATTTAAGGCTTCGACTGACCACAACAATGCTCGTTTCCAATATTTTGGCCACCAGGGGCCATTGTAGACTTACAAGTTTAAGGGCCCGCAAATGGGCTCTGGTTTCCACAAATGTCTCATCTGTCACATCATATATGTATGTACAGTATGTGTATGTATATATGATGTATGTGTGTGTGTGTGTGTGTGTGTGTATGGCTCAGAGAAGAGCTGCAGAAGGCGTGGAGGGTGAAGGTGAAAGTGGGGACCGTGGTCATCGGAGCACTCGGGGCAGTGACCCCTGAACTGGAGGAGTGGCTACAACACTGGAGGAGTGGCTACAACACTGGAGGAGTGGCTACAACACTGGAGGAGTGGCTACAACACTGGAGGAGTGGCTACAACAGATCACTAGAAAAACATCAGACGTCTCAGTCCAGAAAAGTGCAGTGCTAAGAACAGCAAAGACACTGAAGCCTGGAGCCCCCAGGCCCCTGGTAGAGGACCCCAGCTTATCACACTTAGTCCAAAGTTTGTCAAATTGAATTGGTAATCATCTTATTTTCAACATTTTCAAAGTATTCTTCATATTGTATGTAGTATTACTTTAATAGTGGGAATTTCGGTACCATTGTAAATCCTCTGGTTCCTGGTCTTAACCAGCAGGTGGCAGTGTTCCCTCAGTGAAAACACTGACTTGGATGAATCGAAAACAAAACCCCCAAACTTCTGCCCTGGTCATTTACTTTAGTGATTATCCCACTGTTCTTCATCTAAACTCACCACAACAGGCTCAGTTCAACACTATGGACACAAGAGGAAGGGAGGAACACAGATTGTGTGCAGCGCTGTGATTGGCTGCACTCTGTGACTCCGCCCTCCTCTAGGGTCCTCTCCTCTCTCTCCTCCTGGTGCTGACATAAGACACCTTTCTTTACCTTCTCTTGCGTCCTCCTCGTGTGTGAATCGTCCCAGTGTCTCTGCTGGACGTGTCTTGGTTCTTCTGCTCGTGGAACGTTGCAGATGAGGAGGCGTGGCTCTTACGGAACGTATGATCTTATTTTATACTTGTTTGAGTCTTAAAGGAGACTTACAAAATCAACTTTATTGATCTTTTAACCTTGTTACAACGGTTTTTCCTCGTGTTTAGCTTAGTCAAAGTTGTATTTTGATTGCTCCCTGCATGTTAGAGTATTGTCCTGCAACTGAGGTGTGTGTTTCACCTGCCCTCTATCCCCGCCCACATCCCTGTACTTAAGTGGGATTATTTGAAAGTGACACACGTGAAGTTCTAAAATGTTTTTCAAGTCTAGAAACCTGTTGTAGTGATTTGTGGCCCGCCGGTTCGGGCGGTTCAGATAGCTCCATGAGTGGGTCTGATCCAAATGCTCCTTCGCTTTAACCTAAAGTTGTGTAAACAAATTCTGTAAAAGTGTTTACGAAACTAGGGCACTTCCCTTTGGCATGTGTTTGACCACACAGGGCAACTTCATCCCTTAAACCGTGTTCAGACCGCTGCGGCAAAGCGGACAGTTTACATTCAAAGTCTATGTGGACGCCCGACCTGCGAATCCAGCGGTTTGAGCGGCACAACGGGGCGTATGAGCGCCGGCCACTCCCCGGCCGCTCCCCGGCCGCTGCCCGGCCGCTGCCCGGCCGCTCTCCGGCCGCTCTCCGGCCGCTCCCCGGCCGCTCTCCGGCCGCTCCCCGGCCGCTCTCCGGCCGCTCTCCGGCCGCTCTGGCCGTAGAAAAAATGGACAAAGCTGAACTTTTTTGCGGCAGACGTGGCGCAGCAACCAATCAGAGATTACTCTCCAGTGACGTACCTACGCACGACCCGGAAGAAGGACCAAAACAAACCGCGGACAGATAAAAAAATCAGCCAGACGCAGCTCTTGGAGCAGATACTGCTCTTCACTAAGCTCTGCCCACCTCTGAAGTATCTGCGGGACCCAGGCAAGCCGTCGAGCCGATCGCCTCCGTTTTTGTAAAGCAGGCATGTCCAAACTACGGCCCGGGGGCCAAATGCGGCCCTCAGACCAATTTTTGTTGGTCCTCCGGCTTCCTGCTTAGTTGGTCCAAGCAACAAAAAGTGGCACTTTTTACAGTAAAATTGAAAAAACTCAAGCATTTTGATGTTTGATGTCAAATGCAACATTTCGAATGATTGACTTCATTGTTGAGTTGTCCGCGGCCCTCTGCTCCATCTAAGATACAAAATGCGGCCCTCTGCTCCATCTAAGATACAAAATGCGGCCCTCTGCTCCATCTAAGATACAAAATGCGGCCCTCTGCTCCATCTAAGAATGCGGCCGCTCTGCTCCATCTCAGATACAAATGCGGCCCCTCTCTCCATCTAAGATACAAAATGCGGCCCTCTGCTCCATCTAAGATACAAATGCGGCCCTCTGCTCCATCTAAGATACAAAATGCGGCCCTCTGTGACACTTTGGTGTAAAGTAATACCACCAAAGCCATTCTCTTAACTGAACTCCATAGGACACACCTCTCCACTGCACATGTGCACAGGCCGTCTGGCCGCCTTCAATGTACAGGCGGCCAATTTCTGCGGCACTTTGACCATTTTAATGGTGTAAAAAAGTTACTTTAATCTAAAACCTCATCACCGTGATTTTTTTGCCGTAAATTATGTTTAATTTTCATCAGTTTTTATTGCAGAGCCGGACCAAGACTCTAGAGACCGGACCAGAGACCGGACCAGAGAACGGACCAGAGAACGGCAGAGAGCAGATACCGGACCAGAGACGGACAGAGACGGACCAGAGACGGACCGAGAGCCGGACCAGAGACCGGACAATGAGACCGACCAGGGACCGGACCAGAGACCGGACCAGAGACGGAAGAGACGGAACAGAGACCGGACAGAGACCGGACAGAGACCGGACAATGAGACCGGATAGATACGGACAGGACCGGACCAGAGACGACCAGAGTGATACCGGACAGAGACCGGACAAGAGACGACAGAGACCGGAACAGAGCCGGACATGAGACCGGACCAGAGACCGGACAATGACCGGACAATGAGACCGGACAATGAGAGGACCAGAGACCGGACCAGAGACGGACCAGAGAAGGACCAAGAGACCGGACCAGAAACCGGACCGAGACCGGACTAGGGACAGGATTTTTTAACTCTTTTACGACAGAATAGTTTGGTTGGGACTTTACGAGTTAAATAAGTCATACATAATAAATAAATTGATATCTTTATATTTGAGCTTTTTACCATCAGCTCCACCTGCAGTGCCTGAAGAGGCTGTGATTGGCTGAAATACAGTCTTTCTGCTTACCTTTGAGCAGATGCTGTACCTTTGGACACTTCTCAGAGCTCTGTGCAAAAGCAATGACAACACACTGAACTGCATTGTTCTGAGCCACTGAGGCCTTTTGTTCTTCTCATACTGTGGTGTGTTCCACTGCTCATGTTTCAAACTGAGCTGAGCCTCAGGATTCTCAGGTAGAATTAGCTGTTTTTCAGCTGCTTTATAGTTCATATCTCTGTAATGCTTGGCATATCCACTGAACCAAAAGGTAGAATAGGTTAAGGACAGTGGCGGCTGGTGATGCAAATATAGTGCGGGCTATTTGACATTACCGTGTTTTTGTTTATTTTTAATGTCCAAAAGTGAATATTTT